>LACB01000413.1:0-24664 GCA_030142185.1 Penicillium thymicola
GTCCTAGTAATAATAGATATAGTAAGCGAATAAGTACCGAAGAGAGGAAGATTTCGACGTTAGTGACTATATTTTTATTATAATAAAGGACTAGTAGTTAGATCGTCCGAATCGGAAGCTTTCCTATCTAGCTAGTAGACCCTATAAGATTATCTAGAAGATCGGAAACGCCTATAAGCTCGACCTTCTAGAATCTATAAAGGTTTATCTAGTATTTAACCTAAGTAAGCTTCGGACAGTAACGGTAATAGAGCTATTACGTAGATAGTATATAGACCCGCCGCTACTAATGGTGATTTCTAAAGAAGATGAATAGGAAGTTGATAAGATTCTTAATTCACGCCTTTACTATCGGAAGCTATAGTACCGAGTGCAATTGTTGGGTTATGATCTTAATCTACAGTGGTATCCCGTAGGAAATTTCAAGCATACGCCTTAGAAAATTCAAGATTTCCACGATCAGTATCCGGTTAAACTAGGACCTCCCGCACGTTTATAGACCTAGGTGAATGTAGCGAAGGACGAAGTTTTTCTTAAAGATCATGATAACGATGACAAGCCGGCATTTAGGGACTAAATGCGTTCTTAGCCGGGGGTTATATAACGATCTAGGCTGTAGGGATCTTTTCGGCCGAATAGTTTCTATCATCGTTTACCGCCTGCAGCAGGTTTTCTGCCGGATGTTTCCGACTTATAGATGTTTGCACTGTTTGACTGAGGAGACAGGACCAGGACCCCACAAAGGTCCTGCCAGACAGGCTTCCTCTCTTCTTCTTCCTTTCCCCCCTTGTACTTAGTATTTTCGTTTAATGCACTCTTTTACTTGAAGATCTGGCTGGTAACAACTAGCCCTTCAAATACGATTCTTATTAAAGATAACGAACTACCCCCGAGCTAGCGGTCAGCCAATTCATAGGTCTAAAGGACGTCTCTACGTATATCTCCTAAGATCCTGATTGAACCAAACGATACTACGAGTGGTAGCATATAATCATCCCGCAAACGCAAAAGGGCAAAGAGGAAACAACCTGATACTCTGGTATAGCCTTCCCTCCAAGACACTCCGTTCTCCTAAGCTAATGATGGACCAGGATACCTAATATCATCTTCCCAGGGCGACTCCATACGGATAGGCAAATATGGGAAACTCCCGCTTCGTCCATCAACGCGATGACCTCTTCAGGCGATCGCTTCTTATCAGCGACCTCCGGGTCGGAGTGACTATAGGCGAACAGACGAGCAACTTCGGGGATAGCGGCTCCCAGCTAAATCACATATCAGTGATGCAACTATACAATGCTGAGGCATTTTATACTTACTCCAGGAAGATTCGCCCACACGTCAACAATGGGGTATTGGATAGTTTTCAGTGCCATTGTGTCGCGCGTGTGCCTTGTGAGCGTATTGAATCTGAACAAAAATTGGATTTGTATGGTTACTTGTCGAATGGTAACTCCACTGGCCTTACACTTGGTTAAAAATCCACTTCGTACATTAAATAGCTAATACTAACTCCCCAATGAGCCGAGGGGACGCAGTACTAGCTCCGGTTATTTCGGGTATTTCGACTGGCTGGCTTGGCTCTCGATCCTAGCCAATTGTCCGACGCTTATGGAACTTCACCCCCGAGGTTAATTAGATTTCTCCAACTTTTCCCCAGTGTGAGTTGATGCTAAGCAAAAGATAAAAATGGAGAGATGTCCAAGAATATGAAATACTCATTGGTTGAAGATAATTTGTGCCAAGCATGTGCTTTTTTCCTTATCACATCAAATATGCCATCGTCAGAGACGATTCAAATGAAGTGGCCGAACATCTACCTAATACTCGGCCCATGGATTTTCCCGACCGGCGAGAAGCTCCGTTGGAGCTTCAGAAGACTCAGTTCTTGTTTTAATAGATGAGAGCTGGCTTAGTTGTGTAGTTTATTTTTCAACGCGCGCTCTATGTCTGTTATCACTGCTCCTCGGAGAGATTGAGAAATTCAAGAGAATTGTTTTAAAGCAATATATTATACGTCCCTTAGGTTATGATTCTCCAAAGGGAAACGGCCGATGTCTGTTTCTCCACCTGCAAAGGTGCGTATTTCGCAAGTGGGAAAATTGCAAGATACTATCCCCCGTAAAGTTCTAGTTTGGGAAGAAAATGAAAACTCAACCATTTCAATCGACTTTAATATTTTAATCAGGAATCAGAAGGAAATTGTTTGGTTTGATAGTTTTTTCCATCTCGCTCGCCAATGTGAAATCCTTCGACCACCAGTGAGCTTAGGCACAACTTACCCGAAATGGAGATATGGGACCAGTTTCTTTAGCGATCTTTGTCGGGAGGTTTTGACCATTCTCAGCCCTAATCTCAATACCTCGTTGCGGATTTTCCATCATGGAGAGATTTGGTGTCAGTATGTGGACACCTGAAACCCAATCAATAATCTTAAAATACGGTAGGAGTTGGCGCTGCGAGTTTTGCATACTACAAAAGACATAGTTATAGTTCTATTTGACATAAATATGGACAAATCTCCCACGAAACTCCATCATTCTCTCTGTTATTGCAAGAACGATAATTACGAGAAGCAAACGTCTCTACGTATCCGACCTTTACACTCATATTTCTTTCCACTTCCGCTTCCGCTTCCTTAGGGACTGCTCAACATTGCCGTCGTTGGTCTTGGCAGAATGGTCAGTTACACCGTGATATCATTTAAAACCCCAAGCCTCATGTTGCTGATATCCTTCTCAGGGTAAACGCCATGTCCATACCCTGCTCTACCGCGTTCCTCGGGCTCGTGTTGTAGCTGTGTGTACCACCGACAGCAAAGAGATCCAGTGGGCCAAAGACAATGAAGAATATAGGGAATTTGGTGGGAATTTGGTGTCAATGTCTATGCCAACTACGACGAGATGCTGGCTCATCCGGGGCTCCAAGCTGCCTGGATCTCCACCAGCACTGACGTCCATGCGAGTCAGTCACTGGCAGCGATTTCTAAGAACATCCATACACTCTGCGAGAAACCGCTTAGCACAGATATTGCAGAGGTACTGTTTCCTTTCCTTGTTAGTTCAAGGGGTGGTCAATGCTGACGTAGCCCTTGTGGCTCTCCTAGGCGCAATCGGTCGTTGATGCCGCAAAGCAAAACCCATCGGTCAAGGTAATGGCAGGATTTTCTCGCAGGTTCGATGCCTCCTATCGCGATGCTGGAGACAAAATCTTCCAGCGGCAATCCATTGGTACACCTTTTATGGTCCGGTCCAACACGTGTGATCTTCGTGATGAGACTGGATTTTTTGTTCGATATGCTGCCCGAAACGGAGGCGTTTTTGTCGACTGCGCGATTCACGACATTGACTTGTCACTCTGGTATCTCAACGACCCTGTCCCTAAGGCATGTTGGGCGGTCGGTACTCTGCAGCATCATCCAGAGCTGAAAGATCTTTCCGATGTAGACAACGCCGTGGGAGTTGTTGAATTCTGGGGGGGCAAGATCGCGTATTTTTATTGCTCGCGCACCCAGGCCCATGGACATGATGTGTGCACCGAGATCACCGGAACCCACGGAAAGTTGATGGTCAATGTCGTTCCGCAGCAGAATAATGTTCTCCTTGCCGACAAGCTTGACATGAGACACGAGGTTCAGCCGGAGTATTGGCAACGATTCGAGGATGCGTTTGCGTTGGAGGCCAATGAGTTTGTCGAAGCCATTGTCAAAAATAAGGAGCTCCCTCTTAAGCTTGAAACTGGAATCACTGTTATGAAGATTGGACAGGCCCTGCAGAAAGCCTGTTGACTGGTGAAGTTACAAAATTCAATGAGAGCGGGGAAATATTGAACTAGGATATTCTGGTGGATAGATACTCGTCTGATAATTCAAATTACTTGAAAACAAACACTTGCTGTCACACACTCTTTGTGGGGTTTTTTCGACTCATCTATCAAGGTGGCTGGGAAATGAAAATGGGAGTCGACGGAATGAGAGGTTTGCTACCGCGAACTTACTTTTTAAATTGCACAAGAATAGTCGGCCCCTTGTGCGGCCTTGTCATGTTTTTTAGATAGTCTTTTTACATGCCTTTTTAGGAGAATATGAAGGCGGTAAAAAACAGCATACTTTGCGCAAGAGCCTTTTCTATGTAACCTTTGATGTCAGCTCAACAAGATGAGCCGATATTCAAGTTGGTTATCGATAGGTTGTAAGATGTGGATTTTGCTTGTTCGATTGAACAATGCCTACATTATCATCCTGTATTAGGTATCAGCAAATTAACGTTCTGACGACATCGTCTATAGATTATATATCGCTTTCATACGAACATATATATCATGAGTACTAAACGCAATCTTGTGTATGTCTTCCGGGTTATAATGAGTGCATATAATAGCCAAGCTTAATATACTATGTATACCATAAGATATAGCAATATAGCGTTTGAAGACAATCCGAATTGGATTGTGTGATTCTACAAAACTGGTTTTGATGACCACGTGATCTTGTATTTTTGGGGGTTCAACTTTAGGAATTAGTTGGTTAACTAACTAGTTAGGATATACCGCCTGAGAGTTTAGGTATTCAATTTTCAACCGCGGCGCCCAAGGTTGGAGGTCTCACACTGAATCAACAATGTTTTCTTTTCAATTCCTTCCCTTAAAGATGACGCACGGTACCAGATGTGCCAATGTGGACACAAACACTGCATCGGCGGGCGTGGCTACCCAACACGGCAGTTTACATGTGGGGTAATCAAGTCTAACTGTATAAGGAAGGTGGCGCCGCCATATCTTCTAACGGTTTGAACGTCTCATTTACTCGAATGTTCGCTGTAACCTTTTTCTGTGGCCCAAGAGATTTCGTGAGATATGTCAAATCGCAGTTCATTGGCCAAAACACCTTGCTCGAGTTGCCGCGGTAATAATCCCTGTGCTTATGGTCCAGATCTTCGCTAATATGTACTACAGATAGGCATCAGAAATGTGCGATACCCAGGCGAAAAAACACTGTAGTGTCCCTTATCTTCATTTGGGCTAATTTCTCCCTCTGCAGGCGATCGGAAGCAACCGATTTGCTTGAAATGTCAGATCAAAGGTCTCGATTGTAGACCTGCGCAAAGAAAGCCAGTCTTTCGAAACGGCTCCACGGCCAATCTAGATGCAAACTTTGGGGAAGACCAAACATGGGTGAATAGCAGGCCGAGAAACTGGAGACCCCCGACGCGTTCAGCTCGGTTATCACAATCCCGGTCTAGCCCATCCATATCAAACGAAGATCATGACGAGAGCTCACTCACATTGGGCGGCCTGTCACATGAGTATCAAAGGCAAGCCGGCAGTTACCCGAGTGCGATAAATTTTGGATCCGTTGAGCCAATTGAAAATCGCCAGAATGAGTCCCCGCATGCGGGCTTGTTTATTGTGGACGGTGGAAGGCTGGCAGTTTGTTCTCCCAGCTCATCAAACAATGTCTCGAATTCTTCGATATCGCCAATCCTTAACAATGGATTACAAAGGGAAAGATTTTGTCTGGCGAAAAGCGATAGCAATCCCCGAAATGCCGAACTGGGTGGCCACACAGCCACGTTGAGATCTGTCAACACATCTTATTTTGTCAATCAAGATTGGGCAGAGGGCTATAGCAATGTTCAAGAATCTTGCCTACTACGGTATTTCATCGAAGAGCTGTCTCCATGGGTGCGTCAAATCATTTAACCTAGGTATCTTTTTTAAATAACGTTCCATAGTTTGATCATTGCGATGAGCGACGTCACTTTCAACTAGTGGTTCCCCGTCGAGCTAAGCACTGCCTTGCTCTACGAAACGCGGTATTTGCGGTATCATCCCGGCATCTTTGTCGTTTGCCACAGTACACAACATCCCGAGGGACTGTTTACCATGGACAGGTTTTGCCTGGCTTAACAAAGTCGACGTCGGTTGAGTACATGTTGAAATGTATTCCAGAATTGACCCAGTTTCCCGAAATCCAGGATCCAATACACCAGGAAAATATTATGGCGGCCACTGTCATTCTACGACAATATGAGGAAATGGAAGAGGAGATGGAGGAAGCGGAAATTGGAAACCATGTCTATGAGGGAGTCAATTTTCTGGCCATCACCCAAACAATCATTGACACCATGATTTCCACCCGGCTTGATCACTCCCTCGCCACTGCGGCCTACTGGATTGCCATCCGACAAGAGGTATATTATGCTTTGACAAGACAGCGGGCTCCGCAGGTTCGCTTTGACTTGGACGGCTCTCAAAACACCTCTGTTGCAAATGCAATGATTGTATTCGCTAGTGAAGTTGCCAGGTGGCGCTGGGGGTTAAATCAGCCCCAGGAATGGGGTAAGTTTGCTTTTAGCTTTGCCATGAATAACCGAAGGTCCTGGTATCAACTGACTAACATAACTCGTCGCACTAGAGAAACTAAAGGCAAAACAGCATCAGCTTCACCAGGATTATCAGCATGAATTGGAACCCATTTTGGAGCAAGATGCCGATCGAGCCAGAGGGAACATCTTTCCTACTATATGGTACTCCTTTGATGCGCAGGTGACGGCGATCCAACATTTGAAATTGGCTGAAATGATTTTAATTGCCGAAAGCCCCTATCTCCAGTAAGTCAAGCTAGATCATTTACAACAATCAAACTCTTGTTATATCTAACATGTCATTAATATTTAGGAACGGAAGGGGTGCATTGCATCGCAAAACCGAGGCACAAGTTCGGACTATTATCCTATGTCTTTGCGGCATCGCATCAAACCACCCCCGATGTCAGCCCGCACTAGTTAATGCTGTTATGGCAATTACACTGTACGGAGAATATTTCACCAACCAAGAGGAGAGAGACGCCCTCCTTGGTATCATGAACCAAACCATGGAAATACATGCCTGGCCTATGAGAAAAGCCTACCAGTCCCTACAACGGCAATGGGATACATTAGACGATGTTGAACTTTAAGCTAAAATCTGTAGTTGACGAATATCAGTTGCAAACTCTGCTTACAATTTTAAGGCGTCCTAAATCCTATATACGTAAGTACATGAACCATTCTTATGGAAGCTTTGCTCTGAGAGTCGCGTGACCGAGAACACCCTTTTCTTCACCACTAAGCTGAAATAATTACTGAGGCTGGCATCTGGCCTGTGGGTCAAGGAAGGCGTGGCGGACGGGACGTCCTATTTGTACGGCCCGTGGGCCCTAAGGGTAGGGCCCGTCCATGGGCCTATCCATAGGGCCCATTTCCCGCTTACATAAGCCCCGTGGGCAATGCCCACCCGCCCGTCCATGGGCGATGTCGCAGTCTAATCTCTTCTATAGCTACTAAGTATAGACTTACTAATAGATATAAGTATAAAACGCTACTCCCTATAAATTATATAAGTAAGTTTACTAGAGTTATAACTAAGGTGTAGATCTTAAAGTATTAGTAAAAGCTCGGATCTACTGTAATGGATAAGTCCATACAAAAACCACAAAGTGGAAAAATCTCGGTCGCATTGGCATATGCGCATATAGTGGAAACTCTGGTATGATAACCGAACAGGTTATCATAAGTGGTCTTTTTGGTTAATGCTTGCATTTAATCATTGAGAGTTAATCCTTGGCGGAGAAATTAGTCCAGAGCCCAATTTCCCTTACATCTACTCTCTACCCTACTATTATTACTCGCCCCGATATAGCGAAGGTAGTAAATCACCTAGTTAAGTTCCTTACGAATCTAGGTCTTGGAGGTAGTAAATCGCTTAATCTAGTATTTATATAGTACTCGGTTCCTCGCTCTTTACCTCTTAAGCGACGCTTCCTTTAGTAATCATACTAATCGGAAAAGCTCGGAAGGCTTTCTCTATAAGCTTTTCGGTACTAATATAGACTAGAAGGCTAGTAAATAGAGAACGGTAATAATATCGACTACCGAGGCGGAGCTATTTATAGCTTTTTTGGCCATGATGAGAAATGTACCTTTTGTTGTACGGGCTGAATATCTGCCGTAAGTGCCCTGAATAGAGCGGCGAGCCGCCCACGACCGAACCGTGGGCGCTAGATGACCACGGTCATACACTCACTGTTGTATGTTTTTGTTTTTGTTTTATTTGTTCATCATTCGGGAAGAAGAACACCCCTTCGGTTCACCCGAGTGCCCCGAACAACCACTATTTCGCACCTGAACATCCTGCATGGCCCTGAAGCACTGACTTTGCCTTCCCCTCCCGTGCTGATGTTTTCCTTGCAGGTATATTGTTACGGGCACAACCCTTTGGTCTGGCTTAGCTAACTACCTTTTCTCTAAGGATATAGTGACAATCTTGACAGATAGAAAGTGAAACTAGTTAATCGAAAGTTTTCAAAGGAGCATAGAGCTATCCATTCCCACATGACTTAGGGCTGCGTTAGGGCGATGATATCGGAAAGTAAAACATCTCACTCAAAGGGACTCATCTGCCGGTCACTGCCCTCATGTCTACTTAGCATTCACCGGTTCACATTCCTACGACGTGGGAAACTTTTCACAATATTGTAAAATATCTCAAGTTCCCCAGCCCAGAATAGCGTCAAGCCCATAACAATGACAGTCAATGGAATGGCTACTGCCCAGTAGATCCATTGCCCGCTCTAAATATTGCGAATATCAGTAGTGTTCATACCGAAAATGCTCGAGACTGTATTCAATGGAAGAAAGATGATTGTCACGATTGTAAAGGCGTAGATTGCGAAGTCTTGGCGGCTTTTGTCATTTTGAATCTTCTTGTCGTTCTGAAGTTATTCAATTTTGTCAGTGGGCGTTCAATATGATAAAAATGGCTTCTTCTTCTTCTTCCTTTTGCAACATACCATGTCCTTAAGAGTACGGGCCTGGACCATAAGCTGTCTGAATTCTTCTGCCGTTTCATCAATCAGATTTCTGCAGTTCTCGGAGTAAATACTGCGTAGACTGGTAAGACTGTTTTGAGACATATGTTGGCTATTTGAGTAGCTCTTGGGTTCGTCGTTGGCTTCATTGAATGCATCAACTGTTCCGGGCTTGGAAATTGAATGGGCGGAAACATCTCCTAGGTTTCCTTGCCGTGACTCCCGCTTCATTTCCATTTTTGTGTTCGCTGTGGGTACAGTTAGAGCGTTCCAAACCACCTTTTTGTCTGCTAGTCTGTCTTGTATGTGCTTGATTTGTGTCTGTAGGAATTCGATTTCCTCCTTGTGAGACACGTCCAATTTATCAACTTGCACACGTTTTTTCTGCTCGTCTTTTAGCAGTGTTCTTCTAGCTCTTTTCCTTTGGTCTTTGGGGTCATGCCATGGCTGGATACTTACCAACCCATCCAAATAATCAGAGTAACTTTTGCAAATCATTTTGATATCCATGGCTGGAGACTTCTTCTTGGAAATCCAATTGGTCTCTTTGCCAGGAGAATGCTTCCGCTCACATTCACCCAAGAGGCGAAAGCCGATCAAAGTTGCAATATCGAGAGGTAAAATTACCTTTGGTTTCTGGGGTGTATAGCTAGTGCACGGTGTCTTCTGCAACCTTGGCTTGAGAAGGCTGCGCACCTCAAGAAGTATACAACATTGACTGTACTGGCGCGCATCTGACTATTTGACGATATTGCTTAGGGCGTAGAATGAAACTATAAATTAGATGATATCGCTAGTAGAATCGCATAACGTCGATCGCCACAAATATACAAATACTTCGCTAAATTGTATTTTTAAATTGTAATCGATCATGTCATTAGCAAAACTCAAAGTCAATAGACTCTATATCATCCTTTTTATTCGGAACCATCTACCAGTTGAGAACAATTTCCACTAGGGCCTCTACTTCTATCGTCATCCCGACACTGGCGGCACAAAATACCACATCACGTAGTAAGGTAATGGCTAGATACCTAGCCATAGACCTACTGCCGGTGTCTTCAAGTCCTTTCTTCTTATCAGGCTTATCAGAATTGCTGATGTCCCTATGGGATATAAAAGTTACTTGGATCGGACTATAAGGATATACGATAATCAGTTGAATATTCTAGGCATCACTTACCGTATTTAGCTACTTTAGGTCCTCGCTCTTCTATAGAAGAGTATCAATGGACAGGTGATTTTGAAATGTAGTAACCTAGGATCGCTGGAGACTGAGGTCAAGAATTGGGGAAATATAAACGCTATGACTGCCGCAAACAATATCTAGCCGCGGCTATTGGTAGCTTCATCTTTATACGGATTGTAAAGGCCCTTTTTAAAGATCAAGGTGTGTTAAGCCCCCTAGAATCTACTGGAATTGCGATTTGCTAAGTACTAGCGCAGCTAGTAGGCGGGCGAGTATGTTTTTTGATAAGCCTAAGTGAAGTGGGATTATAAGAAATACCACAAATTCTACGGTGGAAGCTATCTAACGGCTCTATATTGCAATAATATACGTCTACTACCTCTAAAACATACTCTTGATCTTGCGTAATGTAGTTGAAATTTAATCGGTGGGCATTGATTGAAACGAATAAGGAGAAATAACCACTAACAAAGAGGCCTATAAGATAGTAATATTCACTAATAATAGGAAGTACCTATCAGGGAAGTCAATGCGTTCTTATAATCTAGCTCTACTAGATATGATTCGCCACCGAGTTTGATCACAAAGCTGTACCACCAAAAGTCTTCCTACGTGAACCTCAATATAGTAGTAAAGTCCCAATATTCAGGGTACCAACCTACCGATTCCCAATCCAAAAAGCCGGTGATCTTACCCCCTTATACTAGAATGTTATAGTGCTTTAGATCTCCGTGGGTAAACACAATACGATGGCGTAAGCTTCCTATCATTTTGGCGCGACTAAATGCTTCTTTATATTCCGTATCCGATGAGAAGCTATCTGACCAAGCGGGCCGTATAAGATA
Organism: Penicillium thymicola; assembly: GCA_030142185.1. Classification (NCBI taxonomy): domain Eukaryota; kingdom Fungi; phylum Ascomycota; class Eurotiomycetes; order Eurotiales; family Aspergillaceae; genus Penicillium; species Penicillium thymicola. Next base: position 10,883 of record LACB01000413.1, read on the forward strand.
CTCATTAAAGTCTTCCTCTAACTCAAACGGACCGGCAAAATAACTAGGAAGGCGGATACTCCTTATTGAGGTATCTTGAAGAGAACAAATCCTCTATCCGCCCTATGGACTCGGCCACCCTCGTATGATCTTGAGATAGCCTTTGAGCTCTTCTAGAATTGAGTTTCGATCCTCGTCGCTAAGAGCTTCGTAGACTCGGCCCAATTCTTCACCGGGCACGCGAGTTATAAGAATCGAGACCGGTGCATAGGGTGTATTAGGGTGATCACTATAGCAAATCACCCTTGGAACTGGGAGACCTGCACTTCGTGCAACCTGTATAGATAAAACTTCCTCGATCCGAGTACTATCGGACTATTTTAAAATCAATCCGAATGGAAGCTGAGCGATCTGATTATCGTAAGAGACTCCGACCCAGTTGCAATACGACCGAGAAAATCGTCTGAGATATCTGTGGAGAAAACCCCAAAATTGTAGTAGTCGTGGGTGCGTTGGCCGAGGAGTTGATGGCATTCGGTCATTAGAGATTGGTCGGACGTTGTTTGGCCATGTAAAATCAGGCATGAGACAGCGAAATATTAACCAAAGTTTCATTGTGAGCATAGAAAGAGTTTTCGAAGTGACCAAGCCAGTTCGAAGAGGTTATAAGGAATGCTAAGGAGGAAGAGTATTAGTAGCGTCAGTTCTAGAATGCCAGCATAAATAATGGGGCTGTGATCCCAATAGGTTTGCAGGGTTTGCATGCTCTTAGTGCCTCAGGCAAATAATGCTTGCCATCTGCCAAGCTGGCACATATGGCACTCCGTAGCTACCAAAGCCAGGGAGTGCAAGTGGAGGGTTCATATTGGAGCAAGCGAGTGCTTGGCGCTTATGTAATTGATCCTGCAATCCATTAACTAGTTAGCGAGTAACTAGTATAGACACGCTCGAAATCAGTTTCACGTCTTTACTCTCTTCAATTCTTTCTCGAACTTAATCTTGCATGACACCATACCCTTTACAGTTAGCTTACCCCTGACCCGCAGAATGGGCAGTATCATAGTACAGTAATAAATAATGGCATAAAAGTAGCTATCGTACCTTGGTTGTATGGGTCAGGGCCTGTCTAGAACCATCCACTTGCAAACAAACCAAACATACTAGCTGACAGGAGATTTGGTCGGTTGTCTGGTCACTACATGTTTCACCTCCCTTCCCCTTTCAATGAACCCCGTTTACACTACAGCTAAACTCGAAATTGGCTTCCACATTTTACACAGAGAAACTCTCCCAAACCCTAACGCCAAGCCGATGGTGAAACTACCTAGGCTCAATCTGGCTAGTCTGCAGATCATTCCTATGCGTCACAATGGAAATGTATGTAACTAAGGTAACTTATGTTGAATTGTTTTATTCTGCCTAAACCACACTAAACAACCAGCGTTATAGCACAGTAATCTTTCCAGTAAGCCTTCCAGGGACTCTATCGAATTTTCATGAGTTTCATTGAAAGAACAGCTCATGATGTAATGCTCTCTATACACAGTCGAGCCAAGCCATTTTCGCCGCTGCCATCATCTAAACACCGAAGTGGACGTAGGGAATCCAGTGGCTGTTCAGAAGCCTTTCTTCTGGAGCTCCCAAATCCAGATGAAAGGCCTTTCTTGCCTTATGCCCTGTGTCAAGGTGTCCAGCGCGCAACTCTCGAAGGGCTTGGTGCAGCCCTCGGCAAACCGCTACGTCCGTCATCCCTTCATCCCGTATCGTCTCGTAGAGCACCCTCGCCACATCCACACAGTGTTTGTCTGACACTTCCCAGAGCGTTCCAACAACGTGTCGGAAACCAGCAAGTTGGAAGGCGCTGACAAGATGGATTCCCTCGTCTGCCAGTCTATCAGCCGTGCTGGCGCCAGTGGAACAAGCTGAGAGATACCCGAGAAACGGCGGGGTTTCTTGGAGCTTATAGTCGCGGAGGTCGCCAACGGTCAGGGGGTCGGTTGCCCAATCCTCGAGAAGTAAACGACTTTGCGAAGGCTCCGCTGGATCCGACTGCCCGTGTCCTGCGAAATGGAATATCCTACACCCTTGCAGGTGTTCCAGAACCTTTTCCTTCCGACGTGCTGTCCTAATGGGCTTTAACTGAAGTGAGGGACAGAGGTCGTTCAACATCTCGACCTCTTTTTCAGCATACGGAAGGACTTGACTCGTGGATAATCCTGGGGTTTCGTCCATCGCAACCAGGAGAGCATGGTCTGATGGAGGTCCTGCGGGTTGGCGAGTATGGTGTCGGCGCCCAAATATCAACGACTTGATCGACGAAGTATAGGAGGACATGACTCGGTCTAAAACTGTCTCTGAGGAACCTCGCGTATGGTATCCTGCTGCATGAAGTGGTAGTTGGCTCAGCACGCCGGTGGGAATCCACCACACTCGAGGCCAATTGCTATCGGGGGGAGGGTTGTTGAAACCGAGTGCCTCTAGAACCGGACGACTGACGGTATCCCAGAGCCACTCCAGCAGTGATGTTGTGTAGGAAGAGGCAGCGAGGGAAGATGACCGCAGACCTCGGGTCCGCTCTTGGACCTCTTGTAGTGTGAGAGTAGGTAACTCCAATGCCCTGATCTGAGTGCGTTGGACGAGGAATGCATCACAGCGATAAGAGCTCAAATTGACCACGATGATAGGGTCTGGATCTGCCGCGGCCATCAACTCATCTGGGGTCGGCGGAAGAAGAAAGTTGTGGAAACCAGGCTTAGCGCGAATCGTTGTTAGGGTCTCGCTTAATTTCTGGTCCGCGTCACGACGTTGTGATGTTTGAGATTCCCATGATAGCATAGTATGGGGGGAAATAAGAATCTCTTTTTGATCTACCGGCGAATCTAGCATATCTCGAAGAGATACGAAGCTATCTGCCAGATCAGGGTAATGTTGCTTGAGATCAGAAATATCTCCGCGCAATTCTAGTAGTAGACCAGCAATGACGCCGCGACCGAGTTCAAGAAGTTGCAAAGCATGATCGGCGTTTTTCCCGGCATTAAGAGCAGTCGCAGCTGCCATAGAAGCCAAGCCGCCAAACGCTGCAAGCATGTCCTGCTTGTCGGTGTGCTTCAAGGACCATGGGCTCACGGCAGGGAGCAGGTCGACAGCCTCTCGGAGCAACTGACTTGATTCCTCCCAATTGGACCGCGAGGCCAGAATCATGGCAGCATTTCGGGCTAGGTGGATACGGACAGACGGAGCAGCACTAAGACAATTCCAGCCTTTTTTGTAAACTGATTTGGCGCGGCTAAGGTCGTCTATCGATCCGGACCGCTCGAATCGCGTACCAAGCCAGTTACCAAGGTTTCTCAACAGACCGGCTCGGTCGGGGTGGTCTTCAGGTGTAGAATTCACTGCCATGTTGGTAACTTCCATAGCACGGTTGAGATCGTCCATTGATCCAGTCCGCTCGAATCGCGCACCAAGCCAGTTACCAAGATTGTTCAATGGTTGGGCTCGGTCTGGGTGATCTTCCGGCCTGGAATTTACTGCCATATTGGTAACTTCGACAGCACGGTTCAGATCGTCCATAGATCCATTCCGCCCGAATCGCCTACCAAGCCAGATACCAAGGTTGCTCAACAGACCGGCTCGGTCGGGGTGGTCTTTAGGTATGGAATTCACTGCCATATCCGCAACTTCTATAGCACGGTTGAGGTCGCCTATCGATCCGGTCCGCTCGAATCGCGTACCAAGCCAGATACCAAGGTTGCTCAATAGACCGGCTCGGTCGGGGTAGTCTTCCGGTGTGGAATTCACTGCCATATAGGTAATTTCGACAGCACGGTTGAGATCGTCCATTGATCCAGTCCGCTCAAATCGCCTACCAAGCCAGGTACCATAGCTATTTAACCGATCGGCCCGGTCAGGGTGGTCTTTAGGTATAGAATTCACTGCTATATCCGTAACTATAATAGCACGGTTAAGATCGTCCATTGATCCAGTCCGATCAAATCGCCTACCAAGCGAAGCACCAAGGTTGTTCAACCAAACGATTCGGTTAGGGTGATCTTCAGGCGTGGAATTCATTGCTATATCCGTAACAACGATAGCACGGTTTAGGTCGTCTATTGATCCAGTCCGCTGGAATCGCCTACTAAGCGAAGTACCAAGGTTGCTCAACCGACCGGCTCGGTCGGGGTGGCCTTTAGGCGTAGAATTCACTGCCATATTCGCAACTTCTATAGCACGGTTAAGGTCGCCCATCGATCCGGTCCGCTCGAATCGCCTACGAAGCCAGTTACCAAGGTTACTCAACCAACCGGCTCGGTCAGGGTGGTCTTTAGGCGTAGTATTCACTGCTATATCCGTAACTTCGACAGCACGGTTAAGGTCGTCCATCGATCCAGTCCGCTCAAATCGCGTACCAAGCTGGGTACCAAGGTTGTTCAACCAAACGGCTCTGTCTAGGTAGTCTTTAGGCGTGGAATCCACTGCCATATCCGTAGCTTCGACAGCACGGTTGAGATCGTCCATTGATCCAGTCCGCTCGAATCGCGAACCAAGCCTACTACCAAGGTTACTCAACCGACGGGGTCGGTCGGGGTGATCTTTAGGCGTGGAATTCACTGCCAGATCCGCAACTTCGACAGCACGGTTGAGGGCGTCCATCGATCCAGTCCGCTCGAATCGCGTACCAAGCCAGATAGCAAGGTTGTTCAACCAACCGGCTTGGTCTGGATGATCTTTAGGTGTGGAATTCACTGCCATATATGCAACTTCTATAGCACGGTTAAGGTCGTCCATCGATCCGGTCCGCTCGAATCGCCTACCAAGCCAATTACCAAGGTTGCTCAACCAACCGGCTCGGACGGGGTGGTCTTTAGGCGTGGAATTCACTGCCATGTTGGTAACATCCATAGCACGGTTGAGATCGTCCATTGATCCAGTCCGCTCGAATCGCGTACCAAGCCAGGTACCAAGGTCGTTCAACCAAAAGGCTCGGTCGGGGTGCTCTTCAGGCGTAGAATTCACTGCCATATCCGCAACTTCTATAGCACGGTTGAGATCGTCCATTGATCCAGTCCGCTCGAATCGCGTACCAAGCCAGTTACCAAGGTTTCTCAACCGACCGGCTCGGTCGGGGTGGTCTTTAGGTGTAGAATTCACTGCCATATCCGCAACTTCGACAGCACGCTTGATGTCGTCCATCGATCCAGTCCGCTTGAATCGCGCACCAAGCGAAGCACCAAGGTTACTCAACCGACGGGGTCGGTCGGGGTGATCTTCAGCCGTGGAATTCACTGCTATATCCGCAACTTCAATAGCACGCTTGATGTCGTCTATCGATCCAGTCCGCTTGAATCGCGCACTAAGCCAAGCACCAAGGTTGTTCAACCGACCGGCTCGGTCGGGGTGGTCTTTAGGTGTAGAATTCACTGCCATATCCGCAAACTCCACAGCACGGTGGAGGTCGCCCATCGATCCGGTCCGCTCGAATCGCTTACCAAGCCAGGCACTAAGATTGCTCAACCAACCGGCTCGGTCGGGGTGGCCTTCAGGCGTAGAATTCAATGCCATATCCGCAACTTTGATAGCACGGTTAAGATCGTTCATCGATCCGGCCCGATCGAATCGCCTACCAAGCCAGATACCAAGGTTGCTCAACCAACCGGCTCGGTTAGGGTGGTCTTTAGGCGTAGTATTCACTGCTATATGCGCAACTTGAACAGCACGATTGATGTCGTCTATTAATCCGGACCGCTCGAATCGCGTACCAAGCAGGTTACTAAGGTTACTTAACCGACCGGCTCGGACGGGGTGGTCTTTAGGCGTATAATTCACTGCCATATCTGCAACTTCGATAGCACGGTTCAGATCGTCCATAGATCCATTCCGCCTGAATCGCCTACCAAGCCAGATACCAAGGTTGCTCAACAGACCGGCTCGGTCGGGTTGGTCTTCAGGTATAGAATTCACTGCTATATCCGTAACTTCTATAGCACCGTTAAGGTCGCCTATAGATCCGCTCCGCTCGAATCGCGTACCAAGCCAGATACTAAGGTTGCTCAATAGACCAGCTCGGTCGGGGTGATCTTTAGTGGAATTCACTACTAGATCCGCAACTTCGATAGCACGGTTGAGGGCGTCCATCGATCCAGTCCGCTCGAATCGCGTACCAAGCCAGATAGTAAGGTTGTTCAACCAACCGGCTTGGTCTGGATGATCTTTAGGTATAGAATTCACTACCATATCCGCAACTTCGATAGCACGGTTGAGATCGTCCATTGATCCAGTCCGATCGAATCGCCTACCAAGCGAAGCACCAAGGTTATTCAACCAAACGATTCGGTTAGGGTGATCTTCAGGCGTGGAATTCATTGCTATATCCGTAACTTCTATAGCACGGTTGAGGTCGTCCATCGATCCAGTCCGCTCAAATCGCGTACCAAGCCAGGCACCAAGGTTGTTCAACCGACCGGCTCGGTCAGGGTGGCCTTCAGGCGTAGAATTCACTGCCATATCCGCAACTTCGATAGCACGGTTGAGATCATCCATCGGGCCCGCTCGCTTGAATCCACTACTGAGCATCGTCACAAGGCTGGCGAACGCGGAAACATCTGGTGGCGATGCTTCTCTCCTAGTCTTGCTGTTGTATCCCAAACAATTATTGGAAAGTCGTTGGGCTGTAGGGTGATTTAATATGGTGTGATTACGAAATATACGTACAGACGATTCCGAAAATAAATCCCCCCCTCCCTACCTCCACCTCCACAGATTTTCCTTCCCGAAGACCCACTAACCGCGCTAGGTCCAGATCACTACACCTTGGAGCCCATTCCAGTAGCAAATAGCCCATGTTGAGGGATAGTCTACTTTCGGAGTCCATTGTATGCCGCGTGACGAGCTTACTGAATCACGCAGACCCCTGTAGAGCAGGGCCGCTACGGCCTAGTCAAATTCTGGCTTCCTCGCACAATCTGCGGTGACCACGTCAGAGACAGCTTTCATGCATGCCAAGAACCAAATCAGCCAGCCACGGACTATATATAATAAGGGCACCAACCCACCATTTCCCCTGGCTTTGAATGCAAGCGACCTTGATACGGCCACTAGACACAATGTCACTCACCAGTCTGCTGCTCAATCATCCCATTTCCCGAGAGTCCATTGAGCTCGGCCGCCTTGTTCTGGACCCCAAGTACCCTGACCAGGACTTCTGCCAGCCGTCCTTTCCAGCAGACCCCAGCGACCAATCGTTAGACGCCACAAATCCCATCACCCCTTCGTTTATCCCGGACGTGGCCACTCAACGGGTTGAGAACTTCCACGAAGTCCTCCAGCGCACCCGGGGCACACGGCTAGAGCTGAGCCTACTCAACCTGCTCTCGGTCGCGCCCTCGGCCCCCACAAGCTTCTCAACGACCGTCACCGCCACGCACTGCGTCACCCACCACCTACGAAATGCTACCGCTTACTTCAGTGCCGCATGCCGGCAGACCAATGTGCGTGCCTGGTTAGACAAGGAATCGCGGCGTCCCTCCAGCACTGTATACCTCGTTTGTGGGATTAAGATACTGATCGACGCCCGGGTGGATTTGGACCGCCACCGCGAAACCAATCTCGGCGTGACCGCATCCCTACCCGCAGCACTGATTGCTAGTGCGGCTGGCGTGCCGGCACCTATCCCCCTGGACTCGGGTCTCGATATCTCGGGCAGCGTATCGCTAGCAAAGGAGTCCAACGAGGAGGTCGGGTACACGGCTATCGGGGAACAGGTATTCGCGGTGCAGTACCGCAAGATTCATTTCTCGTGGTTTTCGACACACAAAGTCGATAAAGCCTACCTTGCAAAGGGTAATCGATGGAAATCATACCTTGCCGTAAGGGCGGGGCAGGCTGGGGGGGATGCCAATGATGGGGTGGATGCAGAAGTTGCCGATCCCCTTGCGCTGCCAGACTTGATAGGTACGTATGAATGTTCCGAGTTAGACGGCGAACAAATTCTGTATCGGGTGAATTAAGACATTGATAGAGAGTGATTTCTTGTCCTCTCTAGTGAATATGGGAAATGATTCAGCTTGTACAATGAACAACGTATCTCATTGTGAAGTTGCAATCCTTTACGAAAACCCTGATAGATGTGCCAATAATTGTAAACAGGTCATATTGTCAATTTTCCACTCTGTAGAATCAGCAAAGTATTCTGCCTTTGAACTGAATAATATACGTAGGGTGGGCAAACAAGGCAAGAATGACTAGATAGGAAAGTGGTTTCCAGCTCGGCAGAATGTTCGGAAACTTTAATAAAGTGACAAAGCTGGTGACGACGGCAATTCATCTTATCATTTGGAACTTATCATTTGGAACAACTGCATTTTCTATTCGGAGGACGGCTTGATTCGAATTTTCACGCTGAACGTCTCCCAGTCGGCTTTCAGGGCACCGCGAGCCGGAAGAGATTTTGCGAGCCGGCTAGTGTTGAGGAAGTTCAAGAGATCCTCCAAGTCCTGAGACCACATCTCACCGTCACCGCCCCGTCTGCCGTCTTCCATCTCCATTAGCCCCTGGAGCCTGAGCGAGTCAATATTCGTTGGAGGATCGAATACGAAAACCTTTAATGTATCAACAATGGGAATGCCGCCCTGGGCTGATAATCGCATTTCTGACGCGATCTCCATCCAGAATAACGCGTCCTCGTGGTCTCCCGGTTTCAGGGTGTGATAAGGCCTGCCTTGTGGAAAGACATGCTCGATGCCGAACTCTGCACCACAGTCCAGGACTACACAGCCCAAGGGCCGGTCGGACTGATTGTTGATTGCGATACGGAACATCGTCTTCTCGGGCACCTCATAAACCCCCGGCACCCGCTCTCCTATCTCAGCCGGGGGGAACCATTGTCCTGACACGCTCTGGCCCTCAGGTACAGAATCTACCTTGATTGTGACGAGGCTGGATGGTTTTTCGGGCCGCACGTCTGGATTGGCCAATTCTCTTGTAATTATGAACCTCGCAAGGTGTTCCAGGCGACGTATGACTGCCCTTATGCTGTCTGCGTTCGCAGCCGGCAGTGGTTTCAGAGCATTTTCGATGGCCGCGGTGAGATTGCCTGACCTGCCGCGTATTTTGAAATTGCCGCTATCGTCGATGGAGATGGTGAAGAATGGGCTGCTATTGTCTTCTTCATCGAGTTTAAGCCAAGTTCGGTCGCCATCAAGTTTATCCCAATTTTTTTTAAAATTATCCCTCTGATTTTCGTCAGGTGTGATAAAGTGGACCGTGGACTTCTTCGCGATGGGTAACTTCTGTAGAACAGCAGGGCACCCATCCACAATCCCATCCCAACGCACCTCACACGGCAAGGTGAAAAGTGCAAGGGACTTAGCTGGCATCACTTTTTTTACTTGGACTCGGCCAAGGATGTCAGTGTCTTTAATCCTCTTGCCAAGGTCGAAGCCCCAGGGCAGGATGGCGTACTCAGACTCTTCTTCCACTCCGTGATGCTTTCCACCAGATAGATACACTGAGCGGTCAATAGGTGCCTTGTACGGCTCGACATTCACTTCCCTGACTGCTAGAGCGTAGACACGCGACCGGAGCTTCTTGCTGAAGAAGAAGCGGTCTTTGTCGCCCACAAGGTACGGAGTTTGGTTTCGGCTGTTGTCCTGCACATTGGCACAGATCCGTTCGTAGAGAGCCTGCGAGGAGATGTCTACGAGGCTATTTCGAAGGATTTTCAGAAGCCAGTATGTTAAGATACCGTGGGTATAGTCTTTATCAGTCGTCTCCTTGGCCGTCTCGAGTTCCTGGCACGCAGCGAGAACAACGAAGCCTTGTGGAGCTTGCATCCAGGATGGCTGGCGTCCGAAGTGCACGATACTGTCGATAGTCCTGGGCAGATCTAGTTTTGGGTCTGACTTGTATATGTTCAGAATACCTCGTGTTTCGCCGAGCTCTGGATCGTCGTCGCCTCGAATAGCCCCGCCAGAGTGGCAACAGTCAAGGACTACCGTCACAACTAGGCCGGTGTCTACCATAGCTTGCAAAAGAAAACCCATCTCGAGGTCGCGGAGGTAATTTCCGCCACGAGTGATGTCACTTGGCACCAGAGCTTCATCTACAGCGTCAGCCCCGCCGTCCTTCAATTCTGGGAAAACGGTCGTGGCGCGGGCCCCGTGGCCGGAAAAGTGGATATAAACGAAGTCGCCCTTCTTAGCACCCTCAGGCACTTTTAAGGCGTCAACCATATTATCATAGGAAGCATCGCGGTAGCTGTCCACAGGGAGCTGCGACAAATATTTTCGTCCTGGACAGGGAGCGAGCAGCTTCGTTATGTGCCTCGGATTGACATTGATTGTGTCGACAAGGTATTGCTCAGCTGCAAGGACGTCGTTGACACAGCCAAGTAGGGTTCTGTACTCGATTTTATTACACCGACCATCGTGTCGTGGCGTGGTTGTGGGCTGTTCGGGATGCTCGTAGTATTCGACTCCGATCAGCACTGCCCACTTTTCGGGGACACTGTCGACTTGGTCCATGTAGAGATCGGGGCGATATCTATTGTGCAGATAAGGTGCCCCTAGAAGGTGTCATTGTAAAATCAAGAGAAAAAGCCAACTAGAAATCACGACCGAATATAAGTCGAAAAACACTTGGATCGAGTACGCCCTAATAACTGAATTACAACACAAAAGCTCCCCTGGAAGGCGTTTATAGCTGAAGCGAAAATTCAAGGGGCGTAGGGGACTGAGAGCGCGATCGACAGACATTAGTTTGAGCAGGCTGAGCTCTAGCGGTGTGCCTCGGGTGTGCTGGAGGACTTCGTGGGATTTCTCAACCTGTTGAGTGGCCACGTCAGGGATGAACGGAGGGGTGATGGGATTTGTGGCGTCTAACGATTGGTCGCAGGGGTCCGCTGGAAAGGACGACTGGCAGAAGTCCTGGTCAGGGTACTTGGGGTCCAGAACAAGACGGTCGAGCTCAATGGACTCTCGGGAAATGGGGTGGTTGAGCAGCAGGCTATTGAGTGACATTGTGTCTCGTGGCCTTGTCAAGATCGCTTGTATTCAAAGCCAGGGGAGATGGTGGGTAAGTGCCCTCACTATATGGTCCGTGGCCGGCTGACCTGGCTCTTGGTCTGCATGAAGGCTGTCTCTGACGTGGTCACAGCAGATTCGGCGAGGAAACCTAGTCTTTACCACGCTGTAGCCGCCCAGCTATACAGGGGTCTGAGTGATTCAGTATGCTCGTCACGGCGGCATGCAGTGGATTTCGAAAATATACCACGTCTCAGACACACAGATTTCTTTTGCATCACCCCACTTGGACGACGCTAGCCTGTATACGGCTATCGATAGTTCTCAACATAGGCCATTTACTACTGTAATTGGCTACAAGGTACAGAGATCTGGAACTAGCGCGGGTAGTGGGTTTTCGGGAAAGAAAGTCTATGTGTTTGCGGAGGTAAGGAGGGGAGCGAGGGGATCATTTGTTTTCGGAATCTTCTATATATTTCGATATTGAATCAGCCTACAACGCAACGATTTTCCCATAATTGTTTAAGATACAACAGAAGACTAGGAGAGAAGGATCGTCACCAGATGTTTCCACGTAGGCCAGCCTTGTGACGATGCTCAGTAGTCTGTTGGAGCGGATCAGTTCGATGGACGACCTCAACCGTGCTGTCGAAGTTGCCGATATGGCAGTGGACTCCACACCTGAAGACCACTCCGACCGAGCCGGTCGGTTGGGCAATCTTGGTAACCGGCTTAGTATGCGATTTGAGCGGACTGGATCAATCGATGACATCAACCGTGCTGTCGAAGTTGCGAATATGGCGGTAGACTCCACGCCTGAAGATCACCTAGACCGAGCCGGTCGGTTGAACACCCTTGGAAACTGTCTTGGTATACGATTTGAGCGGACCGAATCAAAGGACGACATCAACCGTGCTGTCGAAGCTGCGCATATGGCAGTGGATTCCACGCCCGAAGACCACCCCGACCGAGCACGTCGGTTGAACAACCTGGGACAGTGGCTTAGTAGGCGATTCGAGCGGAATGGATCGATGGACGACATGAACCGCGCCGTGTGTCAGACCATCCGCAGCAGGCCTACTCTCTCTTATGAGCTTTTTCGACCGACAGGGGATTCAGGAGAGTGTTCTCCAAGTCCAGAAAAGCCAGGAAAATGATAACAAGTCGTGTCCGGAGAATGATTACGGATAGTTCTAGTGATCGAGACAGTTCTTCTGAATCTTAGATTGATCACCGTTTTGAAGATGATATTACAACACTAAGAAACTATTCGTTAATCTCGGTCGGAGGACATAACGCAGTGCTCACAATCCATCGACTAGTGCAATTAACCGTGCGCACATGGTTGAAAACCCATGGGCAACTTGAACAGTGGAAGGAAAAAATTATCAACAATCTATGGTACGAATTCCCAACTAGAAAATATGAAAATTGGGCACGGTGCCGGGCGCTCTTTCCACATATCAAATCGGCGGTCACAACGACCAGAATCACCAGACTCTCTACGGAAATGGGCGACGCTACTTTATAAAGGTGCATGGTATGGGCAAGGTAGCGGAATTTTCGCGGAATCAAGGGAAATGGCGTCGAAGTCAAGAAAGCAGAGATTAAAGATATTTGGAGTTGAAGGCGAGGAGACCCTCGCAAGCACTACGATGTTAGGAATAGCAAATCGGCTTGAGGGGTGATGGAAGGAGGCCGAGCAGCTCTTTATGCAGGTCATGAAGACGAGCAAGACGAAGCTCGGCGAGGACCATCCGTCCACGCTGGCCAGTATGGCCAACCTGGCGTTGACGTATAGACACCAGGGCCGATGGGAGGAGGCTGAGCAGCTCTACATGCAGGTGATGGAGACTGGCAAGACAAAGCTGAGCGAGGACCATCGAGGACCATCCCCATACGCTGACCAGTATGGCTAATCTCGCTTTCACCTGGAAGTTTCCAGATCACGATGCCGAAACCATCGATTTGCTACCAGATTGCTTAACTAAGCAAAAGCAAATACTTGGCCTGAACCATCCGATTACTTTATCTAATTCTGAATCATTTCTGGAATTGGGAAACGGAAGGGGAATAGGTAGACTTCCGCATGACCCATTTTGGGGGGTCGAAGGTCTCGGCCCAGAACCCAACCCAGGCCCAGTCACTGGGGCCCCAGAAAACCCAAAATAACCCAATTCGACCCAGTTTTGCATAAATTAAGGACTTATCGTTCACAGGGCTGCTAAATCATCAAAATAAATACACATAATTAGGATGTTTGCATAGTTTGTAACCCAATTTGGGGCCCCAGAACTATTATTGGGTTGCCCAGTCCGTTTCAGACCCATTACTGGGTCGTGCGGAAGACTAGGAATAGGAAACTGTGGAACTGGATATGGATGCGTAAATAAGCTAGATAATTGAATATCACATGTTTACATTGCAATTTCTGCGTGATAGGTACTTCTAAATATATTTTTCTAATACTTGGTGCGCAATTAAATAAACATGGCTGCCAAGAGATTCAGGACGAGCAGAAGGGAAGTCGTCAACGAGCGAGCTCCTGGGCTGGGAGATGCTTTTTTTCTTGGCAGAAGTAATACAGGTAATTTATATCATTATATATCATGTGATAATATATTTCAATACGATTCAATACAGTAAACCCCCGTTATAACGAATCAATTGATACACGATGAGATATTCGTTATATCCAGGTATTCGTAAAATCCAGGTATTCGTAAAATCCACAAATTTATGCTCCAAAAAAAGCCCTAATATCTCTCTGCTTCCTCCCTTCCAATTT
>LACB01000414.1:0-24621 GCA_030142185.1 Penicillium thymicola
GGGATCAGGTGGACCTGAACCGTGCGCCTTAGACCAACTCGGCCATCTTACCAATTGAATGAAAGATTTACCAGAATATGGATTTATGAGGGAAATACTCAAATTAAGGCTTTCGTTGGCAGTAGTGGCCATGCTGTGATTCCTTCTATAGCTTTACCTGTCAATTTATTGGTAGTATAAGTCAGCGTTGACATTCCATGTTTTTTCTTCATTATTATTAAATATTGTCTCCATTGGTTGATAGTTGGTGGTTTGTATCTAACATTTACATGTCGAGGGGCTGTTAGTGTACTAATATATATATAATCAACCTCGGTAGCATGATCTTAGTGATAACACTGCATAGCCATAATGTATCGCCTTGTTCTAGCAAATGATAATTGGCTCTACCCACGACACATAGACAGTAGAATACCCTGCGATCCTACCCCATCAATCATTCCTTCCCAAGTAAGGGAGACATGCCTCATAAATCCCCCCGTAGCCAGGGTACTTGATCATTCTCCGAAACACCCCCTCATCAATAACTCTAATAGACTGAAGGGATCCGACAATGAAGAAATAAGTGTAGCTTGGCCGGGCACCAAGCACAAACGGACCATCCGCCTTGTTCGTCCGCATCAGCTCGCCAATAGCGCCCATAGCGTCACTAACACCGTCCCAGACGCTCTCCTCCTTGTCTCGGTCAAGGAGATCTTCAAGACGATGTCCAAGGGCGGCTTCGCGCGTGCGCCCGAAATACTCCTGCGAGCGCGGCGACAGGATGCGGACCTCGCGCGGCATCACTGACGAGTACATCGCCTTGCCGAGCACACCGCGTGCTTTGGTCTCGATCTCACGACCAAGGTCCGAGATTAGTGGCACCGGTGGGTCTGGGTAGGTAGACTCTAGGAATTGCGCGATCGGGAGTGAGCCCATAATATATGTGTTGGTTGGCACATGTTGGACTGCGGGGACGGTGTATTTGGATGCTTCCCCCACAACCAGGCCACTTGGTGATTTAGAGTTAGCCGGGGAGCTTCTTCACGTGTGATCCAAGGCCGAGGTTATGTGTTGAGACATGCAAATGAAGCAGAGGGGGATTGGACCAAAAGACTGAAAAGTAAAAGAAGGTAAATGTAACATACAGGTTCTTGAGCGTGGGCTCAATGTCCGGAAACTCGAGGAAGACGGTCCTGTAAGGAATATTCTTGTAGTTGAGCATGAGTCGAATGCGCCAGACAACGGGAGAGAAGCTGACGTGCTTAGTGCAGGCCAAGTCGTACAAAACGATATCGGGTTCGGGTTGGGCGGCCACTTCTTCTTGCTGCATTTTGATTTAAGAACAAAGGTGAAATGCGACGTAAAGCAAATGATGGAGCACCAGGCGTAATGAATAGAAACCGAGGGAAAAGTGATGAGAAGGCCGATGTTGGAATGCTGATAGAGTTAATGGCGGACCCGGGTCAGCACAGCTTTATACGAACAAGCACCACTACAACACCCTGCAGATGCTCAACAATGGAAATGCTATGTATAGATTAACTGACCATCCATAGAAGGCTGCCATCCAAACCGACTAAATACTAAATTAGTGCTTTGGTGTATTTCGTCGCTTCTTAACCCAATGATGAATTACATGAGCCGCTATATTATTTCCCAATCCCTAAATATCAATTATACAGGCCCGACAACGTTCTGTATATTGATAGCCTATGAACTGTATTCAAGCATAAGCCCTAATACGGGTATTTCCCTTCATAATTCCATATTCTCGTCCGTTTCTCATCCAATTGGTAAGATGGCCGAGTTGGTCTAAGGCGCACGGTTCAGGTCCACCTGATCCCGATGGTACACAACTGTCTCCGTGTCTCGCAAGAGGCGTGGGTTCAAATCCCACTCTTATCATATGTTTTTGCTTTTTTTCCAGGCCAAACATGGCCTGGAACTAGATTTGCATTGCTTCCATTTTTGTTTTAATTCATTGGTCAGTCGAGTCGGTCATGTCATATGGGAATGGGCGGGCTAGTCAAGGTGTATGCCCTATTCGAGTAGACTTCTGTATGTTAAAAAATTTATATGTATATATAGCGAACAGAAGAAACAAGCAGGAGTAAATCTAGAATGTCAATTGGAACCAGTGAAAGTCTACATAACTAATACATAGGGAGAATATAACTAGGTACTGCGTATGCAAGGTAGAATAAAGATCTGCAAAACGCACAACTTTAAAATTCTCAATCGCCACTTCCACACACCAAAAATAATCCAATTGAGCTAACAAAAGCCTTATATCGAGCTGAATATGAACAAAAACAAAAAGATCATGATAAGAGTGGGATTCGAACCCACGCCTCTTGCGAGACCAGGAAACTATTGCTAGTTATGGAGTCAAGGTATACCTTAACCTGGCGCCTTAGACCAACTCGGCCATCTTACCATAAGATAAATTATTCTGGGCCTAATTGGCTAACTATATGAGACTAGAGTTAAATAAATGTATAGATTGTAACAATAAAATTTGCCTAATTAGGTAATACATCTAGGAAATTTAGATTTATTACTCATTTAGATATATATATTTCTAGGAAACAATATAAACTAGAAACAATGATAATTCCGGTAATTTTCGAAACGATTATAATATAGTCATTTGACTTATTTGAAAGTGATAAATATATAGTACTAATAACTCTTATCAATAACTATCGACAAATAATTAGATAAAACAAGCATGTATTTGTTAAGATATAGTATAGAAAATGTGGCATTTACTACAACTATATGTTTTGGAGATGGCGGTTCGCTTGTGGAATACGTTAAGAATCAAGAAAAATTAATTTAAACTAAAAAAAAAAGATGCAACGACGGCTGCATGATTCGAACATGCGCCCGCGAACGGAATTGATTTCTAGCTGTTGGAATTGTTAGTGAATGTGTCGGTGGATTTGTTTTGATGAAGAGAAACGTACTCAATCGCCTTAGACCACTCGGCCAAACCGCCATTTCATGAAGGGTCAAGGAGAAAATGGCTAGATAGGCGAGAACCAACTTCAGTTACTAACAATGTCACCCAAGAATTGGAACTTGCAGTGTATGGATCACCACCGGTAGGTATGCCGATGAAAATACCAATCTACTCCCATTTTGAAGAATGTTATAACCTTGGCGGTCTCAAGAACCAGTTTGAGATGTGGATCGCAAGGAAATATCCCCCGAGATGCCCCTAGCTCATATGTAGGGATCACCCCGTGCATCAGCATCTCCTGTGCTTGTTTCCTGAAGTGAAGTCTCTGTTTTTGCAGTACTAAGAGAGCCTTACCTGTTATCCTTACTTGCGGTAAATATAGGGAGAGACTGAACTTTTGATGCAAGGCTATTTTCACAAGATAAGCACAATATTAGTCGTCAAGACTATCGCAGTGAGCCTTGATCCTTGAAGCGATAATGTTGGTAGGTACTTCATTCCAGGTTGCAGTGTGAAAGTAGAGGTTGGCAGATATTTTATTAGGCTACATAGTAACTATGTACATTCATGACCGTCAGAACGAGTGCTGTTTCACAGTCCATTCGGAGTTCGAGATGGAATTTCCCGAATAGGAAATTCAAGGAGGTCCGATGCCGAGGCCCTATCCAGCAGGCATTGTACTTCCTCTCCCTCAAAGCCTTGAGTGAGAGTTGCGTATCTAACATTAGAAATAAATTCGGTGAAAATGGCAACACCTCGTCGAAATGGACGTCTATCATCGTGCGAGCCTTGCCGGAAGTCCAAACTACGATGCGATCACCAAAGTCCCATCTGTGGTCGATGTCTCTGTCACGACCAGGCGGATCGTTGCTTCTACCATCCTGCTCCGCTAACTCAGCCGAACGCACGAGCCCCCAGGATGATTTCAAAGAGACCGAAGAGGCAGCAGCGCCCGGAAAATCAGTCGGTCTTTCGTTTGAATCAAGCAATTTCCAGTGGAGCCGCGCCAAGCCCGCAGTCAGGTTTGCCATCGCTTACAGATGAGGCGGATACGTTACGCGACGAGCATATCGCGCGATGGACTCCGAAGGAAAAGCAGACCCTGCGACCGGGAGTTCTAGGGTTGGTTTCCCCCAAAGATATTTTCAGGGAGTATGAAGATATCCTCGGTGTTGAAGAACCAGGCCTACCAGCCACAGCATCAACGATTACATATTCACTGAGCGACCCCAATCAGGTGTTGATAGGCGTTCAGGTTCTATCACACCTGCAGAAGATCCGATGGTTCTATGAAATTATTGAATTAAAGAACAAGATTTATCCAGGATGGTTTCTCGGCCCTCCATTGACTCGCGCCTTGTGTGATTTTATGGAGCAAATGTATGATTGTGCAGTCCGCAACTCTCAGGATACCCATGCGTCGCTAGCGACTTTGTCCCGTCAAATATTTGTCAACACATCGAAAGATGTCAAAACACACCTGGCAATGAATTTGCCTGAGTATTTCGATTCAATAGCCATGAGATGGGAGACAGTTGGACTTGTCTTCTCCCTGTTAGGGACAGCATTATTCCATACACCCGATGATGACCCGATCTTCACACATCGCAACCCTTGGAGGCTTGAAGAAAGCCAGCTCAGGAATATCGCCACCGCCATTGGAGAGATTTGCTGCCAATTCTGCAATGGCGCTGGGACGACTGGCGATCCATTTTGCTGGCTTATGACCCAGCAAATAGTTCTTTTGACTTCGATATATGGTGACAGCGGTACGCCATTGCTCTTCAATATTATCCACCGGAAAATCTAGAAGGATCGCTGACGTTCGGATAGACTATAGGGTCTGGCAAAAGCTCGGAGATCTATCTACTATTGTTTATGCGTTCGGCTTGCATCAACCTGGTGAAGACAAACAAGAATTTCCGTTTTTCTTGGTGGAGATACGAAAGCGAGTGATGGTATGCGCATACGCAATTGATAAAGAGCTAGCGACCTCTTTGGGGCGTCCCCCACGGATCTGCTCTCGATACTGTGATATCCCGCTTCCCTTGGATATAAGCTATGAGAAGATGAGAAGGAACTTCAGAATCTCGACGCGAATGGTTGGAATACCGAGGGGAATCTGACCGTTGGCGTCAGGCTTCGCGTCGTACTACTGACGAGTTTGTTGCGAGAACATATTCTAGAATTGTCTTTGAGTCCTACAATTCAACATATTCTACCTAGAGTTGAGTTCGTATCCCATTGTAGACTACATATCATATTGATTTCAGGGACTGACAGGAGGAAACTGCACAGAAATTTGATTCATGAATCTCGTCAGACACAACAAGACCTTCCGTCGTTTTTGCATTGGTATCCCGAGGAGGCTGCGGCGGGTGCTTACAGATTTGCACGAGATGAGGCCCGCGTCTTCGCTCACATAGAATTCACGTACCAGGAGTTTCTGCTACATCGAATCTTGCTAAAGCGTGTTGGAATAAACTCACAAAGTCTCCTTGAAAGCTCCCTGGAAATAATCACCACACTGTTACACATTATTTCCATGCAGACGCAGTCTGCCCACTTGAAGGCGAATATGTCATAGGATGTAAGACTTCTCTGGCCCTCAATAATTTCATGGGACCTCATAAGCCTATCTATTTTAGTTATGCTATATGGGCCTTCCTGCTGCAGGTATTCTGACTTCGAAACTGCTCTCGGAGTATACATCTGATACATCGAATCCATCATCAACGCCGTTAACTGCCGATTTCCGTTCGCTTACTATCCAAAAGCTTAATGACTTTGTCTCTCATCTGACCTTCCTGGTGCCGCCGCACGAAGGGAGTTATGAGATTGCCCAACAAGGGGCGAGATTTATTCGTCGGGTGCTCGATCGAATTCTTTCTCTTGCGTGTCCCCAGGCAGACCCTTTGATTCAAGACATTGAACCGTCTGAAAATTGGCTTGACAGTTGTGATTTGGATGGAAACCTTGATTTTGTGGCGTGGTTTGACAACATCCACTGGTCGCAGGACCCTTTGCTAAACTTCACTTGACTTGGTTACAACAACCTCCTTCATTCTATATTTATCCCCAAGAGGCAATACAACGGCTCGACCTTATTCGAACAAATGTCGGAACACACATCGGAATTCGTTTCCCGCAACACAACAGCAAGGGGCATTGTTTATGAAACACTACCTTCGGTCACTTCCAAGGTTCACCTTTTCGATTGATAAATCCATGGGAGTTGAGATCTTTGTCAAAGCTGATGTATAAATGTAAAAAATCGGCAGCATGCTAGCTTTTATATTCTGTCTCCGGCCTTTTGTTTTAACCCTGTATTTTGATCGAAACCATGAATATCAGGAAAACACGGGCGATGACAATATTTCCATGGTGTAAGATGTCCAGTATCTCACACCAGAGTCTACATTGTCATACAATCGAACTAAACACTAAGATTCGGTTCATTTTGACAATATTACGCATATCCTATCTGTTTATCGATGTATGGTTAGTTCTGATTTCTTATTCGCCAAAACAGTATAGAGCTTCACACAAGTGCTGTTGATTTACCAATTTCGTTACCTGAAACTGCTCTATCACGTGTACCTAGGTAGTTTCCACTCTGGTAGACCAAAGCTTGTTGTCTATATATGCGTGTCAGCGGGTACATTTGCAGGCGCCTAGGTATGAACCTGTAACTAAGTGAGAGGTGTTATATAACTCTCAACGTTGGATCCGTCGGCGGGGTCTAGACGCAGAATTATGAGATAAGAATATTACGTCGAAACAAGTATTTGGTCGGAATGAAGAGACTATACATCCTCGGAGTTCAAAAATTCATCTTTCCTAAATAGGTAATTAATTGATCGCCGTTGCTCCGAGTTAGCTCTGGAGGTAGCTATATCCACATATCACATATATATCTGATCTCGGTATAAATAATTTAGGCTGTATCTCATGGAATTAAGCAACAGTCCTCGAATGCAACAAAATTCACTTGAACAGTCAATATATTTCGCAAAATACCAATGGCAACCAGCTTGTGCTGGTCATTGCAAGCGGACAATCGCTTTGGCCCTCGCGTCAGCATCGATTGTCGTGCCTTTGACTTTACCCTCTTATTTGAGGACATATTTTTCACGACTCTGCCAGCCGCAGTTTTCTTATTGATTTTACCTATACGACTTTGCTTTCTCTGGCACGAGCCAGTCAAAACCATCTCATACAGGTTGGCGGTCTGCAAACTAGTAAAAGTCCTAGATTCTACCTTTCTCGACTGTTACTAAGCTCAGCCAGTGCGTTCTCGCCGTGTTGTTCGTTCTCCAAGTTCTGTTTGCGGCATTTCAAGTCCTAGAATCCATCCTTCACACAAGAGCTTCCTTGCCTGCAGTGATACTCAATATCATAGCAACTTTTGCGGCATCCTACGCCTCTTTCTTAGAGGACCAGCGATCTGTGAAACCATCGGATCTTCTTATCCTCTATTTCTCAGCGTCTAGCATTTGCAGGCTGCCTCAGCTGCGCTCAATATGGTTAATCCCATCCGTTGGAGTCTGTCAATATCTCTCATTAGCTAGCTTCCTTTTTACGGTGGCCATTGTAGCTCTTGAGTCAGTCCCAAAAACCAAGATCCTGCACTCTGACTATTGTGGTGGTACTGATGAAGCGAAACTCGGATTTTGGGGCCGCAGCTTCTTTATCTGGGTACTGCCATTCCTGCAGAAAGGATATCGGGAAGCTCTCGACGTCGAGGATATTCCAGAAGTTGACACAAATCTTCAAGGGCAATTCTCGGGTAGCAAGTTCCGAGAGTCCTGGGATTCTGCAAGCCAAAACGGTTCTCATCGCTTAATCAAAGCTGTAACTTGTGCATACGGCTGGGCTTGTGTCTCCGCAATACCCCCACGCCTGGCCTACAGTTGCTTTACCTTTGCACAGCCCTTTCTGATTACAGCAACCGTCAATTACATTAGAGGGCCATCATCGTCAGAGCCGAATATTTATGGAAATGGACTTATAGGTGCATATGTTCTGGTGTATCTGGGGTTGGCAGTGGGTCTCTATTCATTATTGCCAATGTAGGATGTCTCTAACAATCGCAAAAAGATTTCAAAAGCAGTATACTGGCGTCAGACTTATCGTCTACTCACCATGATGCGATCAGGCCTTATATCTATGATCTATGACCAGACTATCCACATGACTGCGGCTGATTTGACTGATTCCGCAGCTATCACATTAATGGGAACTGATGTCGAATGAATAATAGCTAATTTGGGAAACCTGCATGAAGCATGGGCATCCATAGTGGAAGTGGGGATTGCGATTTGGTTGTTGGAGCGCGAGCTCGGAGTCGCCTGCTTTATACCTCTCGTCATCTCACTGGGTAAGAGTTTTCTCAGTCTAATCTGAACAGATATATTTCAAGAGCAATCACTTAAAAGGGTTATCACTAGGTTCCGTGTTAGCAATGGTCCCAGTGTCAAGCAAATCTGGACAGGCGCAAAAACAATGGGTTGAGCGAGTACCAAAGCGACTTGCAGTGACGACAAACACGTTAGGCAACATGAAGGCTGTACAAATGCTCGGGCTGGGCGATGTTATTTTACCGCTGGTGTCACATCTGCGTGAAATAGAAGTCAGAACGTCAGTGACTTTCCGAAAGTTATTGATATGGCAGGTTTCGCTCTGTAAGTACCCGGCACAGATAATGGCTACCAGGACATAAACTGACGTTGAACCCAGCCAGCCTGCCCACTGTCCTGGCTCCCTTTGCTACATTTACAATTTATGCGATAATATCTGTTGTGCAACACGATGGGTCAATACTCTCTGCTCAGGCATCCACATCCCTCGCGTTGATTTCTCTTCTCACAAATCCTCTACTTATATTTTGCCAAGATATGCCCACAATCTGCCAGGCTGTCGCTTGCTTTGGCCGGATTGAAGCATATTGTGCGAAGGGCACCCCCTCATCTGAAAAATACGAAAAGGACATCCAGCCATTGCCGACACCTGAAAAATTCCATCCATTCTTGATTTCATTCCAGAGTGCAACCATCGGATGGTCCTCGGAAAAAGAGCCTGTCCTTCGTGATCTGAGTGTCGACATTCATCAAGGCGTTACAATGATAGCCGGTCCCGTTGGATGCGGGAAATCGACTCTGATTGAGGGCATCCTTCACCAGCACATGGTCAAAAATGGGTTCAGAACAGCCTCATTCTCAAAAGCAGCATATTGTCCACAGACCCCGTGGATAACGAATGACACTATCCGGAACAATATCATCGGATTCCGGCAGTTTGACCAAACATGGTATGATTTCACATGTGAGGTGTGCGGCCTACAAGGGGATCTCAACGCCCTTTCAGACGGCGACATGCATATGGCTGGTAGCGGTGGCATATCACTTAGTGGAGGCCAAAAGCAGCGAATTGTGAGTTATGATGCATAATATGCAGCTATATTTGCACGTACTGATGAACCCTGTCTTTGAATCCGTAGGCGCTCGCCCGTGCAGTCTACTCTAGGCTTGACATTGTCATTCTGGATAACATTTTCAGTGGGCTTGACTCGACGAGTATCGCGCTTATAACGAACTGCCTTTTAGGCAAAGACGGCCACTTTAAAAAACTGGGGATATCAGTTATTCTCGCCATGAGTACCTGTATGTGTTGAGATACCCCTAAGAGCAGACACTGACCATTACAACGCGACCAAGGAGCGGTGCTAAGAGAATATGTAGTTCAGTTGCTCCCCCATGCAGATCAAATCCTGATAATGGATGGGGGAAAGATTACAGCATCGGGGTCATACAATGAGATGCTATCCAAGGAACCAAAAATCGCCCCAGAGGCTCAGAAGGACCTCCCTCTTGTAACGGTAGAGAGGTCAAATTCTGGCCTCGCGATTGTCGAAAAAAAGGTTCACAGCAGCATTTCCATGCAAACAGTCAATGTTAAAAAGACCATACGTGTTAAACACCAAGGAAATTGGCCGGTATACAAATACTACTTTCGGAGCGCAGGATACGGCCTTCTGGTCTCGTTTTTGGTATTCACTGTTATTGAGGCCTTCTGCACCAGCTTTCAAGGTCTGTTGAATTTTATCCCTATTGACTAGAAGAAAAGCTAACTTCTACTAGCGTTATGGATTCAATGGTGGGTTGAGGCAAATGAAGAGCAACCCAACAAGCAGCTGGGAATGTATCTCGGTGTTACGGTTTGATCTTTGGATTGACATGTTTGAGTCTCGTCGCTGGCTGTTGGTACGTGTTTTCGATGCGATCCCTTTTCAGAGTTGACTAGAGATCCTAGGTTGCTCTTCGTCCGAGTCCTTAATAATACTTCGAAGAATTTGCATTCCGATCTTCTCAAAACAGCATTCCGGTTGGCGATCTCAGTCTCACACCCGTATTTGGGATACTAATATTTTCTACCGCAGAGTATCGATCAGCTTCTATCAAAGTGTAGACATCGGTTCGATAACGAATAGGTATTATATTTTAAAAAGTTTCGATCTAGGGTGATTTCTGCTGCTAATATTTTTGAAATAGATTCAGTCAAGATTTGGAACTTATTGATATGATGCTGCCGATCTATGCCGTCAATTGTGTGACTAGTACGAACCATTCCTACCCCAATATACAGCTGGGGCCAACTCACTCGGCAGATTTTGTTAATGTTTTCATCAACCTGATTATCATCTGTGCGATGGGAAGATATCTGGCAGTCTCAATCCCATTCTTAGGGGCGGTGCTATTCTTCCTTCAGTCATATTACCTGCGCACATCCCGACAGGTCCGATTGCTAGATATTGAGATCAAGGCACCTCTCTACACACACTTTCTGGAGGCAATACAAGGCATATCAAGCATTAAAGCCTTTAACTGGGAACCTCAGCTGCGAGAGAAAAGCAACTACCTACTCAACCGATCGCAGAGACCGGTCTACATGCTTTACAGCATCCAGCAATGGCTGATTCTGGTTTTGGATCTGGTGGTAGGGGCTATCGCAGTCATTTTGATTGCCATTATCACATCTCTGAGAGATCAATTCAATGGAGCATCCATCGGGGTTGCACTCAATATCCTACTGACTCTAAATCAAACTCTGGCGAATGCTCTCAAGATGTGGACCATGACTGAAATCTCTGTGGGGGCTATATCGCGTGTGCAACGCTTTATAGAAGATACTCCCTCAGAAGAACCTCGCGTGGTATCTCAAATTCCTCAGTTGTCGCACGACTGGCCTTGCAGTGGTGCGGTGGAGTTCATGGATGTGACTGCTGGATATGAGTATGCATTATCCCACTTGAGCGGAAGTTTCTTTTGTTGTGTATAGCTCAGAAACAGCCACTCGACCACTCCAGTCCTCAAAAGCCTTACAATGAACATCAAGCCAGGCGAGAAAATTGCCGTTTGTGGACCATCCGAGAGTGGAAAGACATCACTTATCATGGTGATAATGCAGATGCTTGACATTCAGTCTGGGCGCATCAACATAGACGGCGAGGATCTCGCCGTGATCCCGAGAAGCACAATCCGATCGCGAATCAACGTTGTCCCCCAAGACCCATTTTTTATGCCAGGGACTCTCCGGTCCAATCTCGATCCTCGCCAGTCCGTGATCGATGCAGAACTGATCCGTGCCGTTGAGAAGGTACGCCTCTGGGATCGAGTTCGTGCCAAAGGAGGTTTGGATATGGAGTTCTCTGCTGTGGACTGGTCGGTCGGACAGAGGCAACTGCTTGCTTTGTCTCGGGCGCTTGTGAAGAAGAGGACTCTATTGATATTGGATGAGGCTACAAGCAGGTAATGATTCTTCGGAATATTGGTCCATCGGTTTATGGACTTCTTGGGTTTCCACGGAGATAGAAGCTGATGCCCTTTCTTATATTAGCGTCGACTGGGAAACGGAGGCAACCATGCAGGATATTATCGCGAAGGAATTTTCTCAGCAAACTATTATTGCGGTGGTGCATCGACTTCGTTATATTCATTGGTTCGACAGGGTGATGCTGCTCAAGCATGGGGAACCTGTGGAGTGCGATAGAGCTGAGGTATTGCTGCAGAGAGAGTCGGACTTCCGGAAGCTATATTTGGCTTTCCAAAAGCCATATTGATGGGAAGCCAGGAGAAGAGAGAGAGAGCAATGCAACTGTATACGGAAGTGGTAACTGCTAAAGAAGGAGAAGAAGAAGGGAAAAAGAATAAGAGGGAGAGGAGACTACAGTCCTGTCACACAGGGTCAGGTGACACCCATACCAACACATATACTACTGGATAATCTTTAGTTGGGGATTTGTATTTACCAATCCTGTTTTACGTATATGCAAATGATGTGACAGCATCGATCGGTTGATTGGCAGAGCTTGTGAGTTGCAATGGGGACAATCTAAAATGGAATGAATGGAGATTATTTCCGTATGGACCGGACATTATATTTGTATTTGCATGAATGAACTGAGCCCATGGATAGGTGATTACCGTACTGTCTTCCACAGCAAGAGCTCCACAGAATATTGGAATATCACTTCCCTTAAGTAGCAGATAATATTTCATATAAGCCTAATTCAAGAGGCCATTCATTATAATGACTCAAATCCTATCTCGTATAGAGTGCATCTCATATTCCTCTTCTACCTTCCACTCCTGCACCTGGTGAATAATCAGACGTTGCGAGTGCTGGCTATCCTGTGACTGCCGGGAAGTAGTCAAGTCAATCTCGTCCCCCTCTTCTCGGTTCATTGAGTAGACGTGGGATTGGCTGACCGATGCGCTCTTCCCAGTAGGTGTGAAATATGAATTTTGGCCGTTGCTATTTGTGACGCCCTGCCCCCATCCAGTGTTGAATGAGATAACAAATGGCTTTAGGCATGGCACGGTGGATACCATAGTGCTGCAATGAAGGAGAATGGCGGTCACAATCATTGCATTCGATTGATGCAGAGGTGCGTCGGGAAGGAAAAGCGAGCGGTTAAGATAGGTTTGGCGGAGTATAATTAGAATAATAACCCTAGATATTGCGGAATTATTAGCCATTGCAGTTCTTCTTGAATATCTTCGTCTTCGAGATTTTAGACACTCACGGAGCTCTTGTCCCAAAGGCAAAAACTACCGCCCACTTTTGCTTCCACCGCATCTGAACCCCCCAAACCAGTAATATACACAGTCCAAAGGTAAGGATATCCGTAATCACATCAAACGCAGTGATCACTTTCCAGGCAATACCCTGCTCTCACTTGTCAGTGGGGTCGCTCGATGTGAGCAAGTATAACGCACAATATTAGTACAATACTGCGCCATGGAAAATTGGTACTGTGGGAAGCAACTGAAGGCAACTGCGAAAATCGAACCAGTTATCCACGCTGTCACCATTCCCAGAAGGACCTTGGCGCAGACCAAGTAGCCCTTTTGCCGGCCTAGTTGTTTGAGAAGCAAACATATGGATATCTTGGCCGCCCCGTGCCCAGCCAGGAATAAGAGGTTCGCCGCATAGATGTCCTAGATCAATATCCGTCAGTTCATTCTTCTTTCTTTCGAGTAGAACTGGAGGCCGAGCTTGGAGGTTTAAGGGGGAGGGAAGGCGACCTTTCCAGCGCGAATTAAGTTCGAAACAGAGCTTTCGTCCTCTGATCGGCCCAGGCCATGGGAGATTGCGTCCATGATTGTTCCGACATGAGCGATGGCTATTATCTAGAAAGTGAAGCCCGATCAAAATTAGAGATAGGTGGATCGAGTTTAGTAGCTGTAGGGTTGGGGACAGAATGAGGAAAGGTTGGGAATAATAGCAAACTTACACTGCCGGTAAACACTACCACATCGTCAATCTTGACTGGTCCGTTGATTGCTAGACGCATGTACAGTCGAATCAGATTCACTATTATCATCCACGTCATAAACAGTGTTTCAACGATGACAATCAAGCCACTTCGATTCGTCGCGGAGACTGTATAGGGGGAGACGGTCTCCATGAGGGGGTCTAGACAGTCGAGCTGCAATGGAAACTAGAAGGCAGAGATTTCGCGATGGATTATGGTTATAACTTTTGAGGAATACTGGGGCCATGTTTGGGGGAGATGAATGAATCGAAGGATCATAAATGAACGACAGGGATCTTGGTAGGCTTGATATAATGCGCAGGCAATTATGTTCTGTATCAAGTTTATTTACAACATACGATGTGCGTATGTGGACTGTATAGATCATTTTGTAGGAGTATTTTATTTTTTAAACAGCTTCGGAATTACACAACTAGTTAACTATAGGAACCTCTTCGTAGTATAAGTCTCTCTTTTTCACATCAACCTCAATTATAAAATATCAAGGGTCGGCATTAAGTAATTTTCGGTCTATTAGTGCGGTCAGTATGTAAAGGAGATAATAATGGCTTCATAGGTTGATCTAAATTCAAAACCAGTAATTATCTAGATTACCTAGAGAATTATGTCTCACCACAAAGTACGTTATATTATGTGCCTTGGACCGCGCCTGGGTTTGGTGATGCTATATGTAAAAGTAATTTTCGTACAAAAACAAAATACAAGATCTGCAATGGACAATGTTGTATGTAGGGCCGAATCTCCAAGTTGTTGGCCCAGGCCATCGTTCGCACATGCGTGGAGTACGGAGTACGTCTGGAGCTAATCCCAGAGGAGTTATGGATCGATCCACCCAATCAGAATATCCCAATAAATTGGGTACATGGCTGGGATTATGATCCTGAATGGGGACAGGATTCGGCGAGACAGCCGAAGGTAGACTTAGGAACCGTAATTGCTGCTTAAAAAAACCCCACCCAAGCCTGAAGGAGGGGCTTTTTCTCCTTAGACAATGATTAATCACGCAAAAAAAAGCCTGCTAGTGTATGGAATACCTTGTATACATAAATAAAACACCCAGCTCGTGGGGTTGGGACAGAGGATGTACTATGGTGTGTTTATTTCTTACGACCGGCGTGCTTCTAGTGGTATCCTAATGCATCGTACTTTGGCCGCTGCCAACCACAAGCTTTGCTTGCTGACCAGGGTTGGCGGGATATAAAATATTTATTATTACCATGTTCTTTTTTGTTTCCGTTATAGTATCTGTCCCTGTGCCTACGTAATGTTCCAACCGAAAGCACGGTTATACTCTTGCCCTAGTTGCAATATCATTGAGTTCATAGTCTAATTTTCCCTATCTCCTTCCTGGTCCCTCTTTCTTTTCTTTCCTTTTACTGGTTTCCCCCTCAGACATCCCCCTATCACTGGAATTGAAGTGATCATTATTCACCATGGGACGCGAAGACGGAATCATGTTGAACGTTCAACACTCTACGCCGGAGACGTCTTCCTTGGAGACCAGCTCCCAAAAGGCAGGCACGGCGCAGGACAAGCAAGACATGTGGCGTGCCGGTCGAGATCAGGAACTAAACGTACGCAACCCTATTCAGCCTTTCTGAGCCCCCCCCCTTCCAAATTACCCAGACCAAAAGAGGAAAAAAATAGAGAAAAGAGCAAAATAATGACGTCTACTGCAGAGAAACTTCCGGTTTCTTTCCGTTCTTGGGTTTACGGCGGTGCTTATGTGCACATGGGAAGCAGTTCTCTTGTAAGTCTTTCTAAGTAAAGTGATTGATATCTTCACTAGGATAGTCACCTCGTTATATCATATTGGGACCCTATGCTGACCTATTACATTAGCGGTTCATCTTATGGGTTGACCAATGGTGGCAAAGGAGGTATGATCTATACTTACCTGGGAGGTCTGGCAGGGTTCAGCTTTGTGATCCTCTCAATGGCTGAGATGGCTTCCATGTATGAATAGTTCAGATATCTTGACGATAAGATCGCTAACCCTTATTTCCGATTCTTTTCAGGGCCCCTTTGTCCGGTGGTCAGTATCATTGGGTGTCGGAGTTCGCACCCCCGAGTGCTCAGGCTCTATTGAGTTACATTACTGGATGGATTTGCGTGTTAGGTTGGCATACCGGTATCGCAGGATGCTGCTATACAGTCGCTAACATGATGGTTGGCGTGATTGCGATAAACTACCCTGACACATATACCTATAAGCCATGGCATGTCACGCTGCTCGTCATTGCGGTGGCTTTGGTAGCCTTGATATTTAACACATTCCTGGCCCAGAAGCTTCCCTTGATAGAGGGTATCATTTTGATTGTGCACTGTTTCGGTTTCTTTGGGATTTTGATCCCACTTTGGGTGCTGTCCCCTAGGGTTCCTGCTTCCGAGGTATTTGGTTCTATAGAGAATCGGGGTGGATGGGATAACAATGGGCTCGCTTGTATGGCAGGGCTGGTTGGACCTATCTATGCATTGATTGGTATGTCCAGGCGTCCATGGATCCTACGTCGGTCGTTGCTAACGATATATCCGGAAAAGGCCCCGACTCGGCGGTTCATATGGGTATGTATCCTGCTATTCCATGATCCATGTAGGGAACTAACACCGGAATACAGCGGAGGAAATTCGAGATGCATCTCGGGTACTTCCTATGGGCATGGTCTGGACACTAATCCTCAACGGGTCCACCGGCTTGGTTATGATAATTACATTTGCGTTCTGTGTGGGCGACATTGATAAAGTGCTTGAGTCTGAAACAGGCTTCCCCTTCATCCAGGTCTTCCTCAATGCCACGGGATCAGTCAGTGCCACGACAGGCATGACAGTTGTGATTATGATCATGCAATTTTGCGCGGCGATCAGTAACGTCGCCACAACCTCCCGTCAGATCTACTCTTTTGCCCGAGACAAAGGCCTTCCTTTTTCCGATTTCTTGGCACAGGTAAGTTCTTTCACACGCCGCCATCCATGCCTCTGACTAAACTGGGGACAACAGGTTAACCCAACCTTCACCGTTCCGCTCAATGCTCTCTGCGTCAGTCTTGTCATTGTATCTCTCCTCTCCCTAATCAATATTGGGTCTTCCGTGGCTTTCAATGCCATCATGTCCCTCGGCACAGCCGCCCTTCTATCCTCCTATATCATTTCCATCACCTGCGTTCGTATTCGACGATGGCGCAATCAGCCCCTACCACCGGCACGTTGGAGCATGGGCAAGTTCACCCCCATCTGTGACACCATTTCCATCATGGTTTTGCTGGTCATATGGGTCTTTAGTTTCTTCCCCCTGACGAAGAATGTGGACCCAACTACTATGAATTGGAGTGTGGTAATATTTGGGGGTGTTGTTATGGTTTCACTCGGTTATTATGTGATTTATGCACGGATGGTGTACAAGGGTCCAGTGACACGGGTAAGATTGATGCAGCAATGACTAATGGAGGCATCATGTAGTTGGCTCGCAGGGGTTAAAAAGTCATATAATTATTAGTTTCATTAGAATAAGTGGATAGACTTCTATTAGGGGATTTTCATATGACTTTTGTAGTTGTCTAAGATCCACAACATTCCGGAAAGTCATGAGAGTTGACACAAATCTGTTTGTATTGCAATGTATTGGTATAGATAGTCTGTGTGTAAGTGGTGTAATAGATTTTGATCCATAATATACTAATAGCATCGGGTCGCCAGAATTCCAAAGTGTTTTAGTAAGAAATGAGAGGTGGCAGAAGATTCAACAGGCCAAGAGAAAGAAATCGGTGGCGTGGAAAAGAATAAAACAAGATAACCCGGGGTGCAGAGAAGATTTTGCATGCGGCTACAACATACAGCATATTCTATAGGGGAACAGCATCATACGAATTGTTCGTGGCCCGGCACTCCCTAATGTGAGACTTTGTAAATTCTGGTAGTGCCCATCTCTCCATCCACTCGCATTTTACAATATCCTGCGCAGTTGGCCGCTTTTCCGGCTCAAAAGACAGCATCGACCGCAACATATTCATAACAGCAACTTTCTCTTCTACGTCAAAACCTTGGATTCCAGCCTGTTGCCGCGGGAGTTGAATGTGCTTTCCAAAGCGGTCTTCCCAAGACCTCACGTGTCGACCTTGATTGGGTTTTCCACTTTCATCGAAATATTCGTGGCGCGCCGCCCATTTTTCCCACCACTGTAGAGGTAAGTTCCCCCGAGTATCAATCTGCTCGGCTGTGATATCGTCCGGCGTGGCAAGTATGTCCTTAAATAAGGGGCGCTGGCCGAGTATTATCCAGATGGAACATGCAAGTGTCCAAATATCAGCTGAAAAAGAAAGACCATATTCTGACTCAAATCGGGCCTTAGGAGGCACAAAGGATATAGGGGCGTGCGAGCTGTATCGGTACTCTGTAGAGGGTCTGTATGCCTCTCCAAAATCACTGAATAGGACTCTAGATTCTGGAAGGGAGAATTTCTCTGAAGGTTTTCCAAGCCAGATAGGAAGGACGACGCTAGATAGAAGACTAGAGTCAAGCGGCTGACCATCAAAACGAATAACTGGTTCCGACGCGGGCGAACCGTACTTTTCGTACGACTCTTCGATTGAGAGCTGATCGAAATCGGGGGAGACGTAAGAGAATATTGCCGGTGTGAAGGTCTGATGTAGTTGTTGTATAAGCATATGGTTGTAAAGCTATAAAGAATGGTGACTAACCTCCATGAACAACTCCTTTGCTGTGGATGTACTCAACGGCTAGCAAAAGTTGCACAATAAGCGAACGAGCGGTCATGGCCTAAAAGATGCGTTTTTATGACCCTTCCTTCGCACTAGAGACACTACACATTGCTAGGGTTGTCACATAGCAAGGGTGGGTGCCATTAGGGCCATGGAGGACGAATCTATCTTTGATAGCGGGTATCATTGTCCTCCCAGGGTGATCAAGTGGGGAAGGGTGGTTGAGATAATTGAGGACATCAACCTCACGATCATTTGAATCCGCCGTTCCAACTTTGACTGCCACGTTTGTATTAGACTGGTAGTCCCGGCAGAGCCAAGTGATTGAATAGGCTCCGTAGCCTAGCTTGTGGGCGACTCGGTATCGGGATTGAAGAACATCTCCTATCAGAATGGGGTGATATCCACCAGGTTGGTACTTTTCAAGTCTCTCGACTCCTTCTATCGGTACATATTTGAAGGGGAGCGGACCGGAGTCAGCACTGGACGAGAAGTTCTTGAAATCCATGAATGACTTGCATGCGAGTCCAGCAGCAGAAAATTTCCAAGAACAAGGATAGCAGAGCAACGAGGAAGATGTGGGTGAATGAACATCTGATATATAACTAGAGCTTTGTTGACGAGCCCAAAGTGAATTTCGTAACCTGATCACAAAGGCCATTACCGGACGGCGTGGGTTAAGTAAATGATTAGACGGTAAAGTCCGGTTAATTATGCCCGCCACAAGGTCGTCTTTCAGAAGGACAGTTTTCCTGTAGCTTGACGGATTGGTTGTTTGGTGGGTGATAAGTTGTGTTGTGGTAGACACCTGATTCCTCAGGCCGTGATATTAGGCTGGCCACCTACATAAGTAGCTCTCTGGAGATCTGTGGGAATTAACTCTTCTTCTCTCTCTCTGGCACCTAATAGCTTCCTCAAGTCGACGCCAAGAGCGCGCCTGTGTTGTTTTAGCCAGTCGCCGTAGCGACCGCGCAGACGAGGCGGCTAGGGAAATCGCGGAATGTTTCAGATTCTAGTGGACCAACGCCACTAAGCCATAATTCCTAGAAGAGGGCACAACTTCTACTAAAATCAGTGAAGAGAAGAATTCGGGTAACTATACATCCGAAAAGTGTATTAGCCAATCAACTACCAAAAACCTATTTGGAAATTGAGCTCTTCCTACAATTAGTTCTGATGGGACTATTTGATAGAAATTGGTTTCGGCATATAGCTTTAGGGTGGTTGAAGCGTATGGAAGGCCCATCTTTTTACTGTCGATCGGTGAATCGGTAAGGTCTCGTACCTTACCAATGGATTATCAACAAACAGCCGTCCGCTCTTAATCTATCCGTCCGTCGATCCGGTATACATGCCGATATCAAAAGAAACAGGGGGCCCGCTTATTACAGAGCTGCTCTAGTGGTAATTTACCACTTACATCTCCAACACCGAAAATCCCACAGCTGGCAACATATGTATTCTCATGGAAGAAGTTATGGATCAGCAGCTATTACCTTTCATGAAAATTCTGACAAAGACAGAATGTAAGAAGACTCCTCAAAGCCAGCAAAAAAAGAGACTAATTAGAACAGACCAGACACACCCCACCTCAGCCTCACAATTAAAGGAGATCCAACTGTGGACGTGTTGGCGGACGACCTGATTTACAATGTCGTCTTCACAATCACGCGGGCTGTAGATGATCCGCACACACGACCATGCGTCTTTCACTGGGACCCTGTTGAAGACGGCTGTAGTCAGTCGGGTATGATATTGCTCTACCATGGAGACGAGAGCGTCGAATTCAGAGAGGCAGAATTGCCTACGAAACTCCTGATCCCACAAAAAGTAACCGCATCGGATCCTTACTTCAAGGAGCTCGTCCCGGGCAGTAGTGTCTCCTGGAAGGCGCCCTTACCAGCTGTGTATTTCAAGAATTGCGGTCCAAAAGTAGCCTATTTACTCCTCTGGCCAGGTGGCCAAATCCCTCTGGGAATGGGGCACGCTAGCGGAACACAGTGAACACACTTATTCCCAAATCCCCCCCGGTAATACTTCCCGGTCCCTCATACCAGTCATTTGTGACACTCAACTACGAGAGCGACCCTGAGTATTTTGAGGACCCTCCTCCACCTTCACCGCGCGCCATTTTGCCATCTTCCCGTGTGCACAGTGCACCTGTTTTCAATGTCAGAATCTTTGGTCCTACTACCCTATCAATGAAAGATCAAGCTTCCTCGGTGCCACGGTACCCTCTCACTGTCACCGTTTCATATGATGTAGGGGCAGAGTTACCACATAGTGGAAGACCGGTAACATTCCGTTCATTCATCTTCAAACAACCCGATGATCATCACGAGGGCTACAGGCTGTATAGGGAAGGGAATGATGGGTGGACTCCGTATGAATGGAGGACGCACCAGGGGGGTTTTATAATCACTGAACCTGCCCCACTCAATGTTGGCCGTAATGACGAGAACAACTTCTGGACCCTGGACCCTGGACCCTGGGGAATCCTGGTCGTTCACCCGCGAAGTGAGGGAATTTCCAAAGGATGCAGCTCAGGGTGATAGATTCCGGTATCTCTTCAAAGGGGCTACGCTTGACTGGTGGAATTGGGGCAATTTGGAAGACCATAAAGACACCGTGGTTTGGGTGCCCGGACGGTTTGTGGCCAAGGTTCGAGATCCTAAAGACAACGACGGCAGACCCACAGTTGTTGTGCCAGCTAGCAATGCGGAGGAATTTAACATTAGTTGATTGAGACTCTTATGTAAATACAAGCAAAAGACTCGACATTCACTCTCTATTCTGTATCACCCCAAAAGCGGCTCTGTCTCGCCATGTTGTATGGCAATAGGCGCGGGCGAGCGGCGCAGAGCTATTACTAGGAGCGCTGCCTGGCCAAGGGCAAAGATAAAAGCATCCACGATAACCCATCCGACGAATACGTACCACCTACTCACGGCGGTCCAGTTCCAATGCCCAATTAGCTCCTCATATTCGAATGGAAGACTCCATATCCATGCCACCGCGACTAGCATAAACACGACAGCTTGCATAGCTAGACTATGCACGCTTAGCGCATTAGGGAGGGGCACTTTGTAGATCTGACGAGCTTGGAGGAATATGGCTAATATCCCTAAACCCGTAATGACCGGAAACACAATAACCATGTGCACGACAGACCAAAATGCCGTGAGTACATTCCGATCTAGGCCCGGTTCCATAGGCCAGAGGGAGTCTATCCAAAGCGGAACGATGGATACGAGGAGAAATCCGATGTAGATAGGGACTCGAGAGACTCTGCGGTCGCTATAGCAAAAAGCCTGTACGAGACTAAGAAATAAAAACTTGATAAGTACTAAATAACCACTTACACGAGGAAGTGACTGGGGGATATTCGCACAATCCGAGAAAAATCAGTGACACAATAGCAGTCTGGCAAAGACTGAACCAGTCCCCCGCGCTTGAGGGATCGTGTAGAAAGACCGTACCGCCTTCAGGGTCATATTCGTTGAATAACATGTAATAATAGATGGTGAACTGCTCTGTTGCGCTGATTGAATTGCACAAGATATAGAATTACGAGATTCCAGTGATGCTATGCTTGGTCTGGATGCGCAAGAATTGGGGAAGGAATGAAATGATAGCCAGGACCAACGAGTACGCTGGCCCAAATGGCGTCATTTTGATTTTCAAGGATGTTGAATTCCGGTCTTTGGTGAAGGTAGACGTAGTGCCCAGGACTGGCAAGCCACGGGCCAATTTCGTCTATAGATCCGCATTCCAGATGGAGAGTTCCGGGATCAGAATCACAGGTGGTGGGAGTAAGCCATGCAGGCTTGAAAGCCTGTGTTGAGAAAGGTTCGTTGCTTATTATATGTATTGCTATAACTATTATGCATATCGTATATCGAGTACGTGGTCCTGCAAGTGAACTAAACCACATGCAGCTAGCAAATCTACATAGATATCCAATCTCATTGCCTTTCCGAACCAATTATACCCAACACAGAAAGAAGAAACAATATATCCTATTTCCAAGCAATGATATCGAAATCTTTCGAATAACAGTACTATGACTAGAGTCACATTCAGCTCTTCCTTTTTCAGGGAGAGTGCATTGATTGAGCCCTGAAATAATGAATGAAAATAAATGGCAGGAAAGTATAGTGTAAGAGTAGAATTAAATTGGTGAGCTGTGACTAAACATCCATGCTAACTAAGTTGAAGTGAGAAATGAATCATCACTCAGTTCAAACAACTGGCCATCCACTGGAAAAGTCGATCTTGTTCCAACCGAACAACTTCTGGCTATCCGCGTAACCGATAGTCGTATCCACATAGTGATAGTACAGGACAGGGCCAAGACTGGAATCGGTAAAGACACCCCTAAACAAAGTAAGCAACGTAACTCAGGAAAATTCTGGACAAATGAGGTGGTAACTTACTGTCCCCCGGGACCGTAAACGTTGCCGTGGCTTTCCAGCACGACTGTACCTCCTCCATTTGTGCAGGGTACACCAGATTTGTCCACCTAGAAAAAATACTGTTAGACCAAATTTACATTGGCAGGGGTAAAACACGTACGAATCCGCTAGTTGGCGATGTAGATCGGCAGACCTTGATCTTGTACTCTTCGCCGCGGGCAGGGCGAGAGGTATCGAAGGCACAGCATTTTCCAGCAGAGTAGAAGAGGTAGTAGTAGCTGCCGTGCTTGTACATATAGGCACCCTCAACCGCATGAGTTCCCGACGGATCAAAGGCCACATTGTAAGATGACGACGCAACTTTGGTAGCAGCCGAGTTCATAGGAGCTTGGTAGATATCGTGCCAGAAAGAACCGAAGTTCATGTAGTAAGAGCCACCATCATTGAACAGGTTCGCATCGATAGCGTTGTAGTTCTTAGAGGAGGAGGACAGGATTCCAGTACTTCCGTGGTCAGTCCAGGAACCCGGCTCCATGTTCGGGGAAGTGGCTACTCCAATCGCCGAATTTTGGGAGCCGAATGTCGAAACCGTGTAGTAGACCTGGTAAAGATCATTGACGAGCTGGACGTCGGGTGCCTAAGCAGAGTTATATCAGTACCGACTTAGCAAGGCATTTCGTGTAACCTACCCAGAGGTCATCATTGCCAGGAAGGTCAACTGAGGACCCAGCAGGCAACATAGAGCCAATGTTTGTCCATGGGCCGTTGATGGAGGCCGCACTCGCGTATGATATCTTATTACCAGTGGAAAACCGGAAATACCGCTTGTCAGACGAGCGTTGGATCAAGGTAGGGTCATGCACATTGCAGGGCCCTGAGCAGCCGCCAGGATTGGCGTATGCATTGGCAATAGCTGTAAACAGCACAGCCGGCAGTGTAATATCAGCGAAATACCTCATGGCTTGATATTTACAACAGTGATGGGAACTAATATCGAGTTGTTAACCAAGGGAAACCCAGGGCCTATTTATATTGACAGGTGGAAACGATCAATCTGCGGACGACTCATGAAAATCGGAGCGTGTTTTCTCAATATTACACGGACTGCCAAACTGTACGATTTACCGTGGTGATTTTGCGCTTGAGACATGTGGGGAAATCCCCGAGACATTCATCAGTCAACAGGGGCAGGATGGAACTAACCCATGGGGTGCCTCACCGATTGGTGGAACTACCATACGGAGAACTATCTGCCGAATAAGCGACGAAACACGCTAACTGCGCCATGTGGGCTCCAAATGGGACTAAACCATCGGTGCAACACCAACTTGGTGGAATATGGAACACTAGCCGCAGCCCTTCGGGGCTACACTAGATAGTTAGGTAATAATCCCACTACCCTCGAGGTCCAGACCTGAGCTACCTATTAGTAACTGATGGAGATACTAACTACTAAGTAGAGATTCAGATGGAGGAAAATTACGTGTAGATTCTCATGAAGTAGAGTGAACGGACAGGAGAAGAGAGGAAGAGAGAGAGAAGAGAGGTGTCCCATGTGTGGCTGCTGCCTCGGGCATAATCAGGCACCCAACAGTAACCCCTTACAGTAAATACCACGACTTGATAATCTGGCGAACAAAACGTCTGGGTGTAATCGTGCCAAGCCCACCAACACCTCCCGGTATTGGTGCGCCCCAGCATTTCACC
>LACB01000415.1:0-24455 GCA_030142185.1 Penicillium thymicola
GAGAACCAGATATTCAGCCACGAACCCGGCCCCCCCGGGGTTGTGGGATATGCAGAAAACCAGGGCATAGAAGAGAAACCTGTCAAGATAGAATAGCTAGCTAGTTTAATTAATTTAATGGGGTTATGGTTGACATAAATGCATTTAAATTTAATCAAGGTGGGTGGGGTGGCCACTCGGTGGTGGTGGCCGCTCGGTGGTGAAATACGTTAGTTAGTTACCTAGTTAACTAACTAACTAACTAGTTACGGGTTAAGTAGGTTCGAAGGTGCATCCATATACAACTTTTGTATGTACAGAGTACTCTGTACATGTGGATAAGGTGTGGATATGCACATGGAATTCAACTACTAACTACTCCGTATATATTCTTGCATTATAGCGGTAGCAGCGCTCATGAAGGAATAAATGAACATCACTTTTGGCCTATTCTCTAATATTCACGTCCATCTCTGTCCATTTTATTCACGGGTTGTTCAATTTGGGAAAATCGAGCCTAGCGTTAAGACTTCGACCTACCTAGGTAAGCCTGGACCTCGGGAGGCGTCTTAGTAAGCGATCTGTATATTTGTGGATCTGAGGACTCGTGGGCTCGAGGACAAAGAAAAGGCATCGGGTTTCATATCGGATTTGGCTTATTTCTATCATTTCTAGAGCTCTTTATCCAATTCTTTTCATAGATGAATACTAACATGGAGTGAACGCCTTTCTGTATTAGTAGGTGGAATAGTACGATATAATATGGAACTACTCCGTACTAAGGTAATGAAAGGCATTAAGGCATAAATATTGAACTTATGGGGGCCTTCGCAGCGCTACTATTCTTGTACATGCATGCAAATCTAATCCACACGAGAAGTACTCCGTATAAGCCCAGCCGCAGACTTCTTAGCCCCGATCATTCAATCTTCCTGTAATATGATTACAACATACTGGCTCGTCTCACTTCCTCACTTTTGAGGGTAAAAATCACGTGTCATATTCTGGCTGTTAATTCAAATCATTGGCCCAGCTGCCCTCGTAAACCCCTGTCGTATTCCACTTTTGACTTTAGTGTCATGATCTAACGCTGCACCAACTTTGTAATGCAACTGCACCCTCTAGTAGAACCCACACCAA
The DNA here is from genome assembly GCA_030142185.1 of Penicillium thymicola. Lineage (NCBI taxonomy): Eukaryota > Fungi > Ascomycota > Eurotiomycetes > Eurotiales > Aspergillaceae > Penicillium > Penicillium thymicola. Next base: position 1,120 of record LACB01000415.1, read on the forward strand.
CAATCATTTCCACAGCCTACCTATCAAGACCTATCAGAGCTTAAAGCGTCGCCCCAGTCGAGAGAAGTAAGACATGCACGCATGATTCATAGGTACTGTGTTGGGGGCCGCCGAGCACATCTGGTACTTATATAGGATGGGCAGTCAGTCTGGGATTATCCCTCAAACCAGGGGTCTGCACCGAAAGAAAACAAATTAAACACACCTTGGCTTATCGTGCATTCATCTGAAACATAGCCACTCATGGATCCCCGCTCCCTGACCAATACCTCTACCGTTGAACCCAGCTTGTTCACAAATCTGTCTCACCTAAAACGCACCACCTGCGACCTCTGCCGAGAGCGCAAAGTACGCTGTGACAGGGTTAAACCCCAGTGTGGTCGATGCAAAAGGACAGGTCAAACATGTGCATATCCATCAGCTAGTGGGGAGGTGACCCGCATCAACTCCGAGCTCAGAAGTCTGCAATCACGACTGCGTATGCATCCCAACTATAATAGTATATCGAGGGGCTACTGACTTTCCATAGGCCTGGCAGAGTCCAAGTTGCATAAGCAGGATATGATCTTTCCTGTTGAACTGGTCGGACCTGTCTCAAATTCTAGAAGCAGCAACAGCCCTCCCCAGACACTACCGTTAACCACTGAGACCACGCTGGGAGACCTCGTTATACCACATGATCTGGAGTCTTGGTAAGAGTGTGCAAAGCTTATAACCCTTTTTTTTTTTTTTTTTTGTTTTTTTTGGAATCAGGGCGGAACGGATACTTATATGGTTGATATGTGATAGGGACCATGCCATGGACTTTGATCCCCTAGATGGTTTACTTGACCGGGATGTCTCTACAGAAAGCAGTAACCAATGCGAAACTCTAAATTCTAGTGCCCCTCGATCCATCTCGTCAGGCTATGGTGACTCGGCCCCATGGCCTTCAGAACCGCTTCATATGGCCCAGCGGACTACGCAGCAGGATGCGCATCCCGACCTCAGAAACGAGGTGAGCGAGATATCACCAGCAATCACAGAACAAATGTATGTCTTTCGTCTCATGTCACCATTAGTATCGCCTTTCTCACTGTTTCCAGTTTTCATAACTATATCGATGTCGTGCATAGGCAAATGCCCCTCATCGACACCACGGAGTTCCTTCATGAGACCGCATACGCCACATTGCATCAACATCAAGCATTGAAATATGCCGTCGCCATGGCCGGGGCGGGTGCTCGAAATACAACATTACACCTCGAGCATCAGTACTATGTTGCCGCAAGATTCCATCTTGAAATGGCGGAGATGCACATGGGAAACTCCTCCTTCTTGAACCTCGAAACTGCACAAACATTAATCCTGATTGCTCGCTATGAATTCACGCGGACAGATACCACACGAGCCATCATTACTATGGCCCGACTCATGCAACTCGTTCGTTTGCTTGAACTTGATAACATCGATCGCAGAAGAACACAAAACGACCCACCCCAGAATATACAGAAGATCCACGGGTCTCGAAACACGTTATGGATTGCATATGCCTTTTATTGTCACGCATCGACCATATTCGCGCGGTGTGAGCCTATCGATATAGAGACTGTATGTATTGACCCGCAGTATCTAGACTCCCTATAGAACCTGACTGACAATGCATATAGATAAACACCGCACTCCCCTGTGATTGGACTGAGCGTGACGGGGATAGCCCTCAGATATTCCTATCAGAAGCAACCACACATCCTAAGAACAACAAACTCTCCTCCCTATCCATATTTGTCCTCGCCATGCGACTGGCTGCTTTCACTGAGCAACATCACCGGATGACCGAGGCAAATGTTTCGGGTAGAGGCGCCCCGGACTACAATTTCTGTCTCACCCACGAACGTATCGAGAACATGATCGGCATGATACTTTCCGCTTTATCCGGGTGTTCTCTGCAAACAGAGCTGGACAAGGAACTGCGCGTGCTGACCCTAGTCGTCACCTTCGGCGCACGCATCACTCTTTACAAGGCAGCCATTGTGAACGTGAAAAAGGCATCCTTCCTGGGGCCCGTGGTGGGAGAAAGTGAGAAAACGGGTGTCTTGGCAGCAAACGCTATGTGTGACGTACTGCTACAGGCAGACGTATTGAATCCTGCTCATGTGTGTACCTCGTAATTTTCTACAGGCTCCGGGTTTTCTGCCAGTGCTGATAGCTTCTAGGTCCCCATGTATCGGGCCATGAGCGTAATTATCATGCGCCCTCTGGCGCTAGCGGCCCAGTTTCAACTGTCTGTTGTGCGGAATTCCACGCAGGGCAGTGGGATGGGCATGTATTATATGAACCGAGAGATTCGGCATTCAATGGAAGTAATATGTGGTGCTATGGAGGCCTTCCAGGAAGGCATGTGTCAATACGATGCTGGCATCCAGGAGTGTCGGGAGTACTTGGATCGTTCGCAGTTTGGGAACCGATTTTCCACCGAGTTTGGGAACAAACGGATGTCAGGGTAGCGGGATATGAGTCTTTGGAATGAGAGAGCGCTAGACAAGAGTAACGCTAGACTTAGGCATTTTGGGGGGAAGCATTTCTTTAGGGGAGCGTAGTCTGAAATGATTTGGAATATATCTTAGACCTTTGGTCTTTTCGTCTTCTTTCAAGCTTGATCCCTAATGACTGTTAGGAATATGGGATATACGAGTCCTCACCTGTTTTATAAATACGTGTCTATACACATAGTTCGCGTGTAGTGGTATAAATAGTAATTGTGTGGGCTAATCTATAGCAGTATTCTACTCAGCGGATATATTCCTTCCCGGCAAATACGAAGACTCAGACACTGTGAGATCGCCCCGACCCGGGGCAAAAAGCGTAAAGAAAAGGACCAAAATAAATAGGAGTGATACAAGCTCCATGGTTGCATACCGCTGAAGCTTGTCCCCTCCCTTGTTGAGCAGCTGCATTTTCTCAGAACCCTCATTTTGATCCGCGATCTCATCCTTCCAAGCGACAGTGGAAGGGTTCGGATATTGCATAGGCAGAAAGTTGAACTTCGGGGCGCCGGCGCACAAGTCGGCCAGTTGATCGGCATACACTGCCTGACCGGTGAGAGGGAAGATGACCCTCATTATGAAACGATTGAGCGGGCCATCACACGATTGAATCCGGGTCAGAAAGTGGGAGACGTCAAATGCACGTTGCATACGAGGCTTTCGCGATTCCTGATAGCGCTCGAACATAGCGGATATGGCTGATCGGGAGGGTCTGGTGCCCTCTGGGCCACTTTTAACGAGACTGACCACTTCATTCAACAAAGCCGCGCTGCTATCCAAAACGCAATTTGCACCGAGAGCAAAATTTGGAGTCACCTGTCGCGTATCATGTTAGCTCGAGTTCTAATGCCGTAGAGTGCTTTATTGTGGCTATAACCTTGTGAACGGAGTCTCCGACTAAGGCCAATCGACCGAAATGCCAATGCTTGAAGATACCCTCTTCAAGACCGATCAGATGCGCACGGATCTTATGTTTCCATAACTCCCCAAATACCTGTGAGAATCAGATTAGCTTATTCTCTGGACGAAGCGACATTGTTACGAACCACGGAGTCACTGATAGGTAATTCGGCCACCGATGCGGCCGCCCTATCAGCCTCGTCCTTGGACCATTTAGCCTTGCTAGGCCATCGCATCTTCTGTGGCAGCTTCCAGTTGACAAAGAAGTAGGTTTGATCTGGCTGAGTGAGGATGAGGAATGAGAGGTAAGGATGGCACACCCAATGCATGTCACGTATTCCAAGACCTGGAACGGTCTTTGCCACACCCACAAGAGAGTTGTACGTGGTAACCAGTGCTATGATATTTGTTAGAGCTATTGTGTATCCAGGAGAAGGTCAGGCTACTTACATCTCTTCTCTTCCGTGTTGATATAGTTCGGGATACTGACATTCGCATTCCGCCACATCAGCTCTCGAACCGTGCTGTGAACGCCGTCACAACCAATGAGGATATCACCCTCTTCAGTAGTGCCGTCATCTAGTTTCACAATAACGCCGTCCTCGTCGTCGACGACGTCTACCACACGTTTGCCCGTTACGATGTGGGACTTGTCCGGCAGCTGCTCATGGACAATCCGGAGAAAGTTTCTCCTCTCCATAGTAATTGCATCAAAGCCGTTTCTATACACATGAGTACTTGGTGGATAGTTATGTTTCCCCGGGATCTCCTACCTTTCGCGCATCATATCGAAAAAGGGTTCTGCGTTGAATGCCTTCCCGGCAGGATTGCGCACATGAAGCATTTTCAACGGTAGTGCCTCAGCTTCAAGAGCCTGGAGACATCCAATCTGATGAAGGAGTCTAGACCCATTGCCCCAGAGGGAAATGCTTGCTCCCCAATCGGGGGCAACGACTCCCTTCTCTAAGACCACATGGTCGATGCCAGCGCGAACGAGCGCATGCGACATGGCCAGACCGGCCACACCTCCACCTGCAATAATTATACGGAACGGTCGATCAGATGTTATAGACATGATTACTGATTTCTTTCGGGGAAATGGTGTCCCGTAAATATTCTATCTAATGTGATTTACAGGCCATACGGCTGTTCATTTGTAGGGCCATATACCCTTGTCGCAGACCTGCATTCTGACATTTGAAACGAAAGACATACGAACAAGTCGATTAGCATTCACTGCCATGGCTTAGATCGGCAGCGGCTCCGCCAACGAGGGACATGGATCGATCCCGTTCCGACAAGCCCCCTTCGGGCCATCGGCCGACGGGGCGAACGCTTATGTCGACATCGGTAAACGAAACCCATAAACATGAGTTTATGTAGACTGTCAAAAATCAAAAAGGCAATGCTTCCTCTATGTGGGAATTGTGCAATCAACGTACAATTCTCTATACAACACGATGTCGTCAGTTGAAGAGCGCAGTCTGACTATCGAGTGGACACAAACATCACCGTCTACTTACGAGCGTCAGATTGATGACTTCGAAACATTTTTCCGCTTCATTGCAGCCGCTGGCCAGAGCCGACCGGACAAACAAAACTGGTATACCACAACTGCGGTAAAGGTCGACACTCATAGAAAACACTTCGTTACAGACGTACGTGGAGCCTGGAAGGCGCTGAGATATGACTTTCCGTCCTATGCGGCTGTTATAGAAAATGATCGCTGGGTGTATCGTCTGGCTGGAAGCGGGGAAGAGCTTTCTACCTGGCTGGAAGAGACCTTCCACGTGCATTACGTGCAGCGCAGCGCTCGGCAGCTGTTCCCCTTCGAAACCAACCCCAGCGAGCGTGTGGTACTGCATGTGCTCCCCAACACGCAGGAGCTCGTTCTTCAAGCTCCTCATACACATGTCGATGGCATTGGTATGGTCACCTTCTTTAACCACCTGATGCGCCTCATCGTTGGCCCCGAAGACCATCTTGATCGGCTGTTTGGCACGGAGGGATCGAACCTGACGCCTCCACTCACCACCATGGCCAACGTGAAGCCATACACGCCGTCCCAAAAGCAGGCCTGGGATGCGAACCTGCAGAATTTCCTCTCACAGTTCCCAACCGTCCGGGTGCATAATGAGAACAAAGGGGCACGCGCAACAACCGCCAAAATGCAATGGCTCACCTTCTCCCGCGAAGAAACCGCCGTCATTGCCTCCAAGTCCAAGGCACTAGGCTTTTCTGTTACTGCCGCAGCCCAAGCGGCTATGTCTCATGCTGCTCGGATTCATGGGCAAGTCTCGAACACGACACATTCGACCTTTGCGATCTACAGCGCGCGCGAGTACATCGACCCAGCCGTCTATGATCACTCTACTTTAGTAGGCCCGAATGTTCTAAGCATGCCAGGCGTTTTCCCCATTGCCCCAGGATTTGTTGAAACCGCACAAACGGCCAGACAGGTCTTCTTAAATTATAAGAAGGATGATCTGCTTCGAGCCGCGAGTCCATTCTGGGCAACGGATATTCCTGCCACGCTATCGGCGCCTTTACCACCGGAGTGGCCCGTGGCCGCCGACCTCCAGCTGTCTAGTGTTGGCGTCGTGGATAACTACATAGATTCAGTCTATGAATCAAATGAGCCAGGTGCGCGATCCACCGTAGAAGTTCGGGATTTGTGGATCTCGTTGGATATGCTCTATCCCAACGTTGCGGTGGAGATGTGGACATTTAGGGGCCAGTTGGTGATTGAGCTGATCTATAACGAGTCATATCACCGGGAGGAGAGTGTTAGATTGCTGCTTGGGCTTATCCACGAACAGTTATCGCAGGGGTTGGGGCTGGACTTGGGCTTTGATGCCCGATCGCCAGGGGATGAAAGCTTTATGTGTGCTGGGGGTATGGAAATCCTGACTGCTCCTCGTGAAGGCCTTGAAGAAGCGACAGGAGTTCCGGTGGACGTTGTGTGAAAGCCCTTTCTGTCATGAGTTTCAAATGCTATGCACGCGAACATGTTTATTTTTGTACGGAATGTAGTAAATATATATGTCAGGGCGGACTACTGAGAATCCTCCATCTGAAATGAAATACATGAAGGGAATTGATACTGCAACAACTCCTATAACTAACTTAAACAGTTTCATGATTCATCTAGAGGAATAAACAACCCCTACAATAGGAAGGGACAATCTCCATCGAGAGCCATGACCTAGAACCACCCTGATATGAAGCGGTATAAGGGTTGTCTCAGAATTCCCATCTACCATATATTATCCACTCCGATTCGAGAGTTTCAATATCAGAGGTCTTGCACTACATGCCTTCTTGTATAAATTATTCCTACTCCTTTAGATCTAGGGCATACACTTGAGTGACTTAACACGGACTAGTTAGACCAAACAACATTTCCTTGGGGAAAAAACCCAATTATTTATTTTCCTTTTGATTGATATTTTTATTTCCCCTCTTATGTAGATGATAGTAACCGGCATTCCATATTCTGTCATGGAATCATTTAATAAATTAATTTAGATCTCGGGCCCTTGTATCAGTCAAAGGTGCATCACCCTACCTTTCACAGATGAGCTTCCTGACGGCGAGTTTGAATGGATATATCTTCGGAGAATAGTACTCCTAAGATTTCAGTATGACTCCGCAAACCGACTGCGAGCCCGGAGAGTGGGACCGAAATGCCACAATGCCACGACCCCAAAGAAACAGCCTGCTGTCAGACCACCTAGCACACTACAGCCCTTTCCGATCCCAAGATTATCGAACAAGGGCTGGGAGAAATGGATGGCAGAACAGGCAAGGACGCTTCGAAGGAAGGCTGTCGACGTGATCCTATTAGCTTGCGTTTCTCTGTACAGACGGATGGACGTGCTGCCACTTACTGTTCGCTGCGAAAAGACTCGCTGCATAGCGAGGATAGGTGGTTGGAAGATAAATAAAGATGACATTGGCAAGCTTCGTGAGTCAGTTCTGTTCACAGCGCATATCAATGGAAATGGGGTTACCTACAATAAAGACGCAGGCCGAAAAGACCACAATGCCAATGGTAGGCGCGATCCAGTGATTATCGGGCCGAGCTGTCCAGGCAAAGATGAATAACCCGCAAGGAGCCAGGGCCGCGGCGAAGACACCAGGTAGCAGTCGATGCTCAGGCTTTCCGATTCCCATTTTCATGGTGTAAGGCTCGTAGACGAACCATACCAGGAGGAGATAGGTTCCTGCTCCGATGATGCAAGCAACAATAATACAGAGGAACACGACTCCCATCATACCCATGGAAAAACCGTACATGTTGATGTAGACCAAAGGAAACGATTCAAAAAACGAGTACTGCAATTGTCAGTATTAGATCCCAAATTTATGCTGCAAACAACGTACGTAGATTCCGTAAATTAGAGCCGTGTACAAGTTGATGAAGAAAACAGACGGGTCTTGGACTGTCACACGGAAAGGAGTTGTGAGGTAGGTAGCCAGGATCTGCAGGATATGGATATCGCCCTGCTTGATCTCTGACTGTGAGCGTAGCTTCATATTACCTGTGGTCTTTCGCTGTCGGCGGGCTCGGTAGAGTAGGATAGTCTCTGGATTGGTCTCCGGGAGACTAAAAAACAACAATATGAAGGTAAACCCACTCAACATGAGCAGCTCGTACATGGACCATCTCCAGCCGCTCTCTGTCACGGAGAATCCCGCTAACAAAGGGCCAAGTGCTGGTCCGGCGTAGGCAGCACAAGTCCAGAAGGTCAGACCATATGGGATCTTATGAAAACCGAAGATATCGGAGGCGGATGCACCACCCGTTGCAAGAACAGGTCCGCCAAGGAAACCCTGGAGGAACCTGAGAACGACTAGACCAGGATAGTTCGTTACGCGGCATGCGGCCACTGTCATCATGATGAAGAGGAAAAAGGATGTCATATATGGGATATTGCGGCCGACCCGAGGCACTTCGGATAGAGGGCTGAAGAAAAGAGGACCCATTCCCTGATGATAGTCAATACAAGGAAAAAGGGGTTGCACAGCATGGAGAATAAACATACATAGCCTAGGACAAACATCGACATAACTAGGGTAGAGACCTGGGATGAGATACCGAAAATCACGATGAACGTGGGTTGTGCTGGGCTGATGATGGCCGACCCGCTGTAGACTGGGATATGATCAACTTTTGCTATAACAGCGTGGGCCAAGTTTGAGACATACTAGCAAAGGTCAAGAGGCATATCTGGAAGAAGACAAATGACTTCTTCGCTGTAGACCAGTTCTGAGGGTTCTCTGGGTCCTCCGGCCCATCCCAATCCACCAAGTCGTTGGATTCGCCTGACTCTGACGATGTCTGCGATGATACCGCTACCTTTTCAATATCTGCTACCTTAGCGCCACTGGTTGGGGGCACGCCATTCTGACCCGAGATCCAATCCCAGAGCTGTCTGGAAGGAGTATGGTTGAGTACGGACGCCATAGTCGGATAAGATGATGGGCTTCCTCGCCGATTGAGTTCAAAGCGAACGAATTCCAGGACACACAGGAAGTAGAAATGGAATTAAAAGGTCGAACTATATACAACATATTAATACATGGAAAATAAAGCCCAAGTTGCGGCCCTGCCGGCCGGATTTCCGGTAGGGTTATTTGTATTGCGGTGCGTCGGCCGAGCCCCCGAGGGTTGATCAGCCCTAAATATACCCTTTTAGAAGGCATCTAAAGGCACCTCAAATCATCACGTATACCCATCACACTTCAATAACGAACTGGAAAAAAAAAAGAAATGCATTACTCAGTTAATTCCGCACGAATCCCGTTCCTCGTTCTCACTATCCTGGCTGCCATCCTCCTGCAAGGCATCCTGATGGTCGATGGCGGCTTCTTCGCTCTGTTAAAGTCCGTCTGGACACAGACATTGGCCGACGGCAAGTACCTGCACCAGGTATATACAGGTCTGCCAATAATTGACCAGATACTCGCTCTCTCGGTCTGTTTCTGGGATCCTGTCGCGACCAATCTCCCGATTCTTCGGCTCCAGTCGATCATGCTTTGCGCCCCTCTGCAGACATTCGCCGTCTGGGCAACAATTGAGAGCATGCGTAGGGGCGAAAAACATACACTTCTTCGAGTGGCCCCGATATATGTATTCCTCTGGCAATACTTGGGTACGGCCATATTTTTCCCCTTCTATCTCTTCGTCGAGCTCTCGCAGCATTTCGGCTTCAGCAACCGCACCGACCCCAGCATTTCCTACTACGATGCAAAGGCTCTTCTACCAGCTACATTGCTAGCTATAGTGCTTCCGTATCGCAATATGTACTTTCCTCCAAGTGGCACTACGGACGCGCAGCACCACATGCTCATCGCATTTTACCAACTTGGTCCATTCGTCACCTATGCTCTGACCGCTGGAATTGCTAAATACATCTCATCCGGCAAAGAGAAGGAATCCCGGCTTCCGTCCAACTCGGACGCTCCCTGGATCAAAGCGATATATGTGGTGTATGGAATATTCTCTGCGCTGGCTCATATTGGTGTTATTCTGCGTGTGGCCTTCTCATCTGACCCAACATTCTCACTGTCGAGGTTGTTCTTCCCGGCCCTTCAAAATCTTTGGAATCCCGAGGCGGCAGCGCGGCGCTATGTTGAGGAGCATTTATTCTTCCTTCAGTGGGATTTTATCCTCATTGTTCTCGGTTGCAGTATCTATGCTAGCCGCGTAGCTCAGGGTATGGACGGCTCTAGAGGAAGTGGCTCTTTAACATTCCTAGGCGTTGGGGGAATTTTGATCGCGAGTCTGGCCAGTATGGTCTTCAGTCCTGGCGCCATGATTACAGCAATTTTGTACGTACGGGAGGACTTTATTCGCGAGGAATATGCTATCAAACAGAGACAGGAGAAACCGGCGGAAGTGCCCCAGGATTCTCAGTAACTCAAGACCATTTATCACAATGCAGGGATTGGGAAGCATGGGGGACTAATGTACTTAGCACCTGATAAGTCTTAGGTTAAGGTCTGCCAAACTACGAGTTGTCTAATTGAATATCGAGTTTCAAAAGTCATTGAAATATTGAAGATTTGCACAGTAAACCAATTGAGCTAACTCACTTTATTAAAGATGCCTTTAGACATGCCTAACGTATTTCACAAGCAAATAGCCACCACAAGTGAGTGGCCACCCCAAAAACACATAGTAAAGGCGATATATTCTCTAGTTATATCTGATTGTCTTTGTTAAGTCGTATTAGCATTACATGTCAATATCAAAAGAAGTATGTGGCTAGATTGTCATCATTTCAAGAACTACTGAAAAATACGGCGCCAAAATCTAGAAATATATATATCCCAGTTATAAAGTCATAAATATTTTCTAAACTCCCTAAAAAGACTAGAAATCACCTAAAAAGTACTAATCCATAAGAAAAAATCCCTATAGCCCGCCGTTGTTAACATACCAAGTTGTAATTTATCGCATTTACTATGTGCTTTTGGGGTAGACATTCGCTTGTTGGACATGAGTAATAGAAGAAAAACATATATGATTGTGCTGCGAATCGCTTAAGGTGAGTTTAAATTTATGAGGCAGGATCTATCACACCCCAATCCTCTTTGATAAGATCACATGCACGCTCCGCTACTGCGTATACGGTAGCCTGAATGTTTCCTTGTGTGATCATAGGGAAAACACTGGCATCGATGATCCGCACATTAGTGGTCCCATGTACCAACAACCGATCGTTGACCACACCTCCTTTCTCCCGTGGCATCATAGGGCAGGTACAGGAGGGATGATATGATGTCCACAGTCTGTCCCTAACAACCTGTCTAGCTGTTTCGAGCTCGGATAGGTTAGATGCATAAGACGGTACGCGGTTATCAGGTTTCAAAAGTTGTCTCATCGGTAGATCATCAACGATGCGCTCCAGGAATTGAATGCCACGGGCCAACATCTCAACATCGAGCGGATGAGACAGGTAGCCCGGGTCAATTCGCGGCCGAGAGCCAACAGCAGCGCTACTGATATGTACACTGCCACGTGACAAGGGGTGATTGAGTCCCGCCATCAGCGTGATGAAATTCTCAGGCCGTTGTGGGCTATACACCTGAGTCATATCGGTGCTGCCATGCGGATCCATGTTCATCTGGGATGGAGTGATGCCGTACCAGAAGGTGTTTTCCTTCTGGTCCACCATCATATTCGCCAACTCTTCATACTGTGCCCTGTGCACAGGGGAAAGTCGTGGATCGCGTAAGTTGAGGTGTGTATCAATGAGGGACTGCCCTGTTTCAGAGGACATGCGACCGTCCGTATCGACCGACGGCACATACGCCAGGCCATATGGTATACCGGATAAGGGACCCGTACGAGTTTCTCCATATTGCTTCAGGAGACCCTCGATCACTGCTGGGTCTCGCGCCATGTCGTTGGTAACTTGGCCATCCGCGACCTCGAATGAAACGCTGGCGAATGAATGATCCTGCAGGTTCTCTCCAACACCAGGGTTATCGATCACCACACCAATCCCATGCTGCTCAAGAATTGCTGCAGACCCAATGCCGGAGTTTTCCAGGATCTGAGGACTTTGGATGGCCCCGGCAGCCAGGATCACCTCATCTGCAGTAAACTCGGATAGCTGGCCGTCCTTCCCATATACTTGGACACCAATCGCAGTGACAGTTTGGGATGTAGTACTGAAGAGCAGTTTGTGCACAGCCGTTTCAGTCATCAAATGCAGGTTGTGTCGTGCCTGGATCTCTGGGGAGTAATAGGCTGAAGCCGCGTAGGATCGTTGGTGCGTTCCGGGATCAACAGTATTTGGGGGTATAAATGCCCCTTGCTTTCTTCCAAGAATCGGATCCTGACCATTTTCGAACCCAAGATTGCGAAATGCTGCAATCCAGGCCTTATGGAAGGGGCCGTAGACATTGGGAAAGCTGATGCGAAGTGGACCATGAGCACCCTGATTACCAACTTCTATGTATGAGTCGAGGGACAGCAGATCGTTTGTCGCCTTGGATGCTGGATGAAAGGTATGGAACCTCTTATAATATGGTGCTAAGGTGTTAAAAGACCATCCCTGCACCCCCAGTCTCTCCCAGGCTTCGAAATTTCGGGACGTAGGATAAACGATGGCGGCCACATTGATGGCACTAGATCCTCCTAGCACTTTACCCCTGGGCTGGGGGATCTGTCTTCCATTCAGGCGTTCCTGGAAATTACCATTAGAATTAGACCTTATTTGTTCGTTTTAGATTTCTTACTTGAGGTTCACTCCAGAAATTCCAATCATAGGCCGGGTCACCCCAAAGACTGAACAGTAGTCCTGGGGTATCAATCTTTGGGTCTCCTCGACGGTCCGCGCCCGCTTCGATGAGGAGAATTCTCTTGTCTTCGAGCTCACTGAGGCGACGAGCGGCAACAAGTCCAGACAAGCCTCCGCCAACAATGATCGCATCGTAGTGAGATGGTTTGGGGTCCTTTTCGAAGGAGGTAATTTTACTCCAGGCGGTTCCCATTTTCGTGGATGGGATTCCCTCGCTTGACCTCACGAAATGGTTCAATACCCAACGTCTAGTGGATGTGTTACTATAAAATTAAAAGTGCAGGTTGGGTTTCTGACATTGAATGGGGGCGGATGATCCACATGAGGCCGAGTGCGTGAGCGGCCGAGCGGCCGATGAAGGTAAAATTAGGGTTCAACATAGCACTCTTTTCAACCTCGTCAGATACCCGAGTTCACAATCGGGTCAGCAATTAGAGTCATCGAGCCTTCGGCCTACAATCTCGGGTTCTCGCGCAGAAAAAGTCAAAGTTACCTAGCACTCGGCGGACTCACCGATCCATCCGAGGTATCGCCATAGTACGGAGAACACCGGGGATGAATCAGCCTCGCTATCGCGACAATGACGAGGGGTTGTAAGCAGACGGCTCTTGGGAGGCTGCCAAAGAACTAGATATAGAAGCAAGTGTTCCCATAGTCACTTCCTATCCATACTCCCCATCATACATTGTTCAATCCGATTAAAGTTACCATGCCCTATGCACACGACACTCCTCCGGCTGAAGATGTCAGTCTCGAGCCCATCGCAATCTGTGGCATGGGTAAGTTCGAATCCAAAAGAAGTTGGGGGTTCCATTAACAGTAGTGCAGCCTGCCGCCTGCCTGGCAAGGTCGCTTCCCCCTCTGCCTTGTGGGAGCTGCTGTTGAGGAAAGGCGCCGGGAACACTATGCGAGTCCCGGAGTCCCGGTTCAATATTGATGCCCATCTTCACAAGAACGGCGACCGCCCTGGCAGCATGAATGTGGGCGGTGGTTACTTCCTCGACGGCCGTGCAGAGAACTTCGATCCAACGTTCTTCAACATGACCCCCGTCGAGGCCATGTGGTTGGACCCACAGCAGCGCAAGATCCTCGAGGTCTGTTACGAGGCCCTTGAGTCTGCTGGTATCACCCTGGAACAGGTGTCCGGCACCAATACGGGTGCCTTCATTGGTAGTTTCACCGCCGACTACCAGCAGATGACCTTCCGGGATCCGGACTTCCGCCACAGCTATGCAGCCACTGGTGTTGATCCAGGTATTATCAGTAACCGGGTGGGAAATGTCTTTGACTTAAATGGGCCGAGGTAAGCACATATGCCTCACAGAAACATGGGCGGAACTAATACAATTGGAAGCTTCACTATAAATACCGCATGCTCCTCGTCAGTGTACGCAATCCATCATGCTTGCCATGCACTACGTGCTGGAGATTGCCAAGCGGCTCTGGTTGGTGGTGTCAACCTGATCCTCACGGTTGATCAGCATATGAACACAGCCAAACTGGGTGTGCTTTCACCGACCTCATTTTGTCATACGTTCGATGCTGCTGCCGATGGATACGGCCGTGGCGAGGGTGCTGGCGCCCTGTATCTGAAGAGAATGAGTGATGCTATCCGTGACGGTGACATTATTCGAGCCGCCATTCGCTCTTCAGCTGTTAACACGAATGGTAAGGTTCCGGGCTATGGTATCACTTATCCGAACATGAAAGGCCAAGAGAAGGTCATCCGCGCCGCATACAAGCGCGCCAATCTCGATCCAGACCAGACTGCCTATTTCGAATGCCACGGAACCGGTACGCCAGTGGGAGACCCCATTGAAGTCCGCGCTGTGTCTAGTGCGATGAATGACACCCGTTCGGAGGATCGGCCCCTTATTATTGGCGCCGTTAAGCCTAACATTGGCCACAGCGAAGCAGCCAGTGGAATCTTCGCCGTTATGAAGGCCGCATTGATGGTGGAAACCGGTTTGATCCCTGGTGTCGCTGGCCTCCAGACGGTTAACCCAGAGATCCCCGAGAAAGAGTGGAACGTGAAGGTTAATCGTGATACCCTCCCTTGGCCCGAAGAATTTGAGTCCCGTCGGGCCAGTGTTTCCTCTTTCGGATATGGTGGCACGAACGGCCATGTCATTGTGGAAGAGGTGAAAGCACTCTATCCGCAATACCAGCACGGGGCCAGCAAGGCCCTGGCTAATTACGACCACTCAGCCACTAGGCCGCTACTTGTCACCTTGTCGGCGCACGAGAAGACAACCCTAGTCCGCAACATCGAGGCGCATGCCAAGGTAGTCGATCAATACTACCTCTCGGACTTTGCGCATACCCTAAACAACCACCGCAATCGCTTCGCCCAGCGGGCATTTGTTATTGCTAGCGAGGCCACAGCAGCGTCTGATATGGAAACTGCCAACTTCAAGTTTGGCTCTTGCACCAAGCCCATTTCCGATCTTGCCTTCATTTTCACCGGACAAGGTGCGCAGTGGGCAGGTCTCGGTCGAGAGGCCATTGAGACCTTCCCCGTTTTCCGCCACACCATTCGACGCTTGGATCGGGTGCTCAAAGGCGTGGATCAACCTCCTAAATTTTCAATCGAGGAGGAACTCACGGCTCCGGCAGAGACGAGCCGAATCAACGACGCTAGCATCGCACAGCCGACGCTGGTGGCCACTCAAATCGCCCTCGTGGACCTCCTGGCATCGTGGAACATCGTTCCTACTGCCACCGTTGGTCACTCAGCAGGTGAATACGCATCGGCGTATGCTGCTGGTCTAGCCTCTGCTCCGGAGATCATCATTGCTGCTTACTACCGCGGTTACTCATTGGGACGTAACGCACCCGCTGGCGGTTCGATGATGGCGGTGGGACTTGGTCGTGATGAGGTCGAGGTATATCTCGCCAGCCTCAGCAAGGAGCTCGTGATTGCCTGCGAGAATTCCCCCTCCAGTGTTACTCTCAGTGGCCCAGTGGCCGCCATACATGAGGCGCGGGACCTCTTCGCAGAAGAAAAGATCTTTGCCCGTGAGCTGCGGACTGGGATGGCATATCACTCGCCCCATATGGAGCCCGTTGCCGGCCCCATGGTTGAGTTGGTCACCAATGCTTACTGCAAGTTGGACGGCTATGACCGCCAGTGGCGCTGCCCACGTAGGGCTATGGTTTCATCCGTCACCAATCAAGCCGTCCTTACAGGAGACATCACTCCAGCTTACTGGGCGCGCAACCTAACCGGCCGTGTGCTATTCAACACCGCCCTACAGACCCTCGCAAGGACAGAGGAGCTCAAAGATATTACCGGTTTCGTTGAGGTGGGCCCTCACTCAGCACTGTCCGGGCCCTTCAAGCAGATCTGCCAGGCGAATGCTTTCACCAGCTATACATATGTCACTACCCTAATCCGGAACCAGGATGGGGCGCATTCCCTGCTTAAGACAGCCGGTGAGCTGTTCCTCGCAGGATATGACGTGGACATGCAGAGGGTGAATCGGCTAGACGGTCCTTCTCTGGACTTCCAGCTGGACTTGAAGGCCTCTGGCAAGCGTCCGTTCACTCTGCCCGATCTACCCCCATACCAGTGGAATTATGAGAAGGTCTACTGGGCGGAGCCTCGTGTCAGTGCCGAGTACCGCCACCTCACCCATGCGCGACATGACCTGCTGGGTAGCAAGATCCCCGGACTGTCATCTCATGCAATGGTCTGGCGGAATATTCTGCGAGTCCGGGACATCCCCTGGCTTCAAGACCACAAGGTAAGTTCACCTCTTGGTATTTCTTTTTTAAAAAAAAAGAAGTGACAGTTACTAACTTAGAATACCCAGCTCGGAGGTTCCAATATGTTCCCTGCCGCTGGACATGTTGCTCTAGCCATCGAGGCGGCCCGTCAGCACTGTGAGATTACAGGTGTCAACATGTCTGGAGCAGTCTTGCGCGATCTTGAGCTGAAGACCGCACTGATTATCCCGGACACCGACGCCGGCATTGAAATCCAGCTCCGACTAGCCCGGAACTCCTCGTCTAAGTCTCCCTCGTACTACTTCGCCGTGGACTCTTGCACCGACAACAACTGGACTATTCACTCTGATGGCATGATTCTTCCAATCTCTAACCCTGATTCAGCGGACGTGCGCCCCCACCCTGTGAACCCTGGGGTCCTCACCCAGCGACACAGAGGTAAGCGGTGGAACGACACTTTCCGCAGCGTGGGTTTCGAGTACGGCACCTCATTTGACACCCTCGACAAGATCAGGACGCACGATAAGTACCACCAGGCAGTTGGGCAAATCCCGCTGGCCATTAGCAGTGAACGCATGGTGGACGAGTCCCGTTACATGCTCCACCCCTCCACCGTGGACTGCCTTCTACAGCTCTGCATCATATCCATCCATGCTGGTCTTTATCAGACAATGCCATGGGGTGTTGTGCCTATCAAGTTCGAGGAAATTACGATACTTGGTCCGGATGATGCCGCCAACACAATTGGTCAGGCGGTGGCTTGGAATGATGTCCGCGGTGGGCGCGCTCGCTACTTCAACACCGATGCCCAGTTAGCTACCCCAACAGGACGGGTTGTCGTCGATATCAAGGGGCTCCATACAGTAGCATACGAGGCTGCTTTACCCCCAGGAGACGAGGCGGCTGCGAAACCAGCACCTTATGCCGCAGTGGAATGGAAGCCCGACCACACAATTCAAGAGCTGCAGAAGGTGCCTCTAGGGCACGACATGCTGTCCAGTATCATTTCCCTTCTGTGCCACAAAGAACCTGTGGCTTCTGCTCTGCTCGTCGATTCATCGACTTCTGTCGATCTCGAGAGTGTGCTGAGTGCACTTTCACCAGTGGCTGAGCTTTCTGTGGCAGCGGTGCAGACGTCGGCGACGGATTCCTTGCGCATTAAGAATGTCGTCATCCCAGAAGGACCGCTGGACCTAGCCAACTTGAATGTCAAGGACCAAGCCCTGGTACTTATCGCGGGCGAGGATGCACAGCAGCTCACAGAGTCTGACATGTGGGCTTCTCTGGAGTTTGTCCTAAGTGTTACCGGTACCACCCTCGTCCCTATTGAGAGCTCTGTGGCACCCACGGTCCAAGCTAGCATTGAAAAGGCAGGCTTCCTCGTCACGGCCAACATCGCGTCAGAGCAGACGTTGTTGCTTGTCTCCCGTTTCACGGAGAAGGGCTTTTCCAGCACCAGCAGACTAGACGATAGCATCAAATTAGTATACTCTCCTCTCCATTCGGCTCCACCCCTCGCCCTGGCAGACGCTCTACGACTTCAGGGTGCTGAGGTTTTGGTCAAAACTCTCGAAGATGTGGATTTGACTGCGGACAACGAGCTCGTTCTCTTCAACCCATACGCCAATATCCTCTCCCAGCCGGAAACGACGTCGTTCGACGCACTGAAGCAAATCATCCCGTCTGGGGCGTCTGTCATATGGATCACGGCTGGAGTCAACGACTGCACCTCCACCCATGGCGGCATGGTCCCAGGTTTCCTCCGAGTCCTTCGAGAGGAACAGAAGATGTCCAAGCTGACCTGGTTGGATGTGGATCAAAACGAAACGTTCGAGTCTATCGCACAGACGCTGGCGTCTATCCGTCGGGGTTCCGCAGGATCGGTGACTGAAAACGAGTACTGGTTGCACCAAGGCATATGCCATATCAGTCGGATTGTGCTGAACGACGAGCTCAACGCCCGGATGATCGGCGATGAAAATAAGTTGGTGCAGATGTCCCTGCCGAGTGGTCAACCACTCCAAGCCAATGTTGAGCAAGGTAAGATTACCTTTGCCCACAGTAACCGCTTGGATGGCATTTCTCTCCAGCCGTACGAGATCGAAGTTCAGGTCACCTCCTGCGAGGTATACAAGCAAGACCTGCAAGCTCCGACCGAGGGTCTTCGGGTAGCCGCTGGAACCGTCCTCAACGTTGGAGACGATGTGGAGGAAGGTCTCTTGGGGAAGACAGTGGTGACCTACGTGACGAACGCACTCCAGACCATCGTCCGAGTTCCAGAGGCATTGTCAGTCCAGTGTGATCCTACTGTTGCGAATCAGTTCGTGTCAGCCCTGCCAGGGCTATGCAGGGCTGCCAACGCGGTTTCAAGCATCCCGGGTCCTATTACAAAAAAGCACGTTCTCCTCCTCTCTTCATCGGAGACCTTTTCCAACGAGGTCACCCAGATTAGCAGGGCACTGAACTTCCCACTCGTCATGGCTGAGGACTTGTCTCACATCCGCCAAGTTATGAAGACAGCCGGGTCCTCGCTGGTCGTCGTGGCTGAGGAATTCTCCGATAGGAACCAGAAGGTCTGGCGCGAGATGCCCTCCGGTGGATGGTTCGTACTCAGCGAAAATGTCCACGGTGCCCTGTCTGCCCCATTGGACGTCAACCCATTCACGCGCGGTGTACGCTTCGCTGCGACATCAGTCCAGTCCTCGTTCAATATTGACAAGGCCGCACTTGGCAAGACCATGCGTGAGGCTGTTGCATCCATTGACAACACAATGGACCCAGCGCTTGTCTACAGCACAAACGATGTGAATTCCGCCACAAGTATCACCGCCGACAGATTCATCATGACATACACCTACGATAGTGACATTGTCGAGGTTGCACCATTCACGCCCAAGTTGCGCTTTTCCTCTGAGGACATCTACCTACTGGCTGGCTGTCTGGGCGGCCTCGGTCGCAGTCTCACATCGTGGATGACGGAGCGCGGCGCCCGCCACTTTGCCTTCATCTCGCGCTCTGGAGATGACAAACCAGAAGCCGCGCAGCTGACATCCTCTCTCCGTGAGGCGGGTGCACAGCCCAAGGTCTTCCGCGGCGATGTCTCCAATGTCTCCGATGTAAAGAACGTCATCGAGGCCGTCACATCCGGGCCGGATGGCAAACGCATCCGCGGCGTTGTCCACGCGGCCATGGTACTCCAGGACGGCATCTTCGGAGCCCAGACATCCATTGAAAAGTTTCAAGCGGCCATCACGCCCAAAGTGGATGGAGCGCTCGCCTTGCATCATGCGCTCAAGGACCATGAGCTGGACTTCTTCGTTATGACAAGCTCCATCTCTGCTATTGTTGGCCAACCAAGTCAGTCCAACTATGCCGCCGCCAACAGCTTCTTGGACAACCTTGCCTGCCAGCGCAACCATATGGGCCTGGCCGCAACCTCTGTGGCGTTGCCAATGGTTCTGGGCGTTGGTGTCGTGGCGGAGAACGACGCGTTGGAGGACAAGATCACGCGTCGTGGTATGTATGGAATCGACGAACGCGACTTGCTCCGCACATTTGAAGCAGCCATGTCGGCGCGGCCCCGGTCGGATTTGAAGTATCAGGAGGCTAGTATCGTGTTGGGCCTTGACCCGGGCCGGTTGGCTGGGGCATGGACGGCTGCCCGCGAGAATACCGAGCTGGACTGGGTCGAGGATGGCCGGTTCATTGGGCTGAAGGCGCTGGTCAAGGCGGTGTCTGGTGGAAAGAACAGTGACGACGCAAAGGATGGCGGCGAGGGGGGTGTCGCGGCACAGGCGGTTGTGGTTGCGCAAAGTGATGGTGTTGATGCTGCAGTGGATGTGGTCGCTGCGTGCCTCATGCAGAGGTGTGCAGGTATCTTGATGATGTCAGTGGAGGACTTTGCGCTCGAGGGGTCTAGCGTTGGAGGATATGGGTTGGACAGTATGATCGGTGCTGAGCTACGGAACTGGTTGTTCAAGATGTTTGGTCTCAATATCCCCTTCCAGGAGTTGCTGTCAACGTCTCTCACGTTCAAAGGGTTGTCACTATTGGTCTTAGAGGCTTTAGGGGTGAATGTGGCTTAGGATTATCTAGCTCGCATGATGACTTTGGATCTTAGATATATAAGTGAAAGTTTGTTTAAGCAGAAATAATACATCGACGCATTGCCTGAAGGTCTCGCCTTGGATGTTGCCAGCAATTTACATAACTTGTAATACGAGTATTTGACTGTACACCCGATACATCAATACATGTAAATATCGCACCAATTCTCTACATTTTACGTCTCGATATTACGCCACTCTATTTAATCCGCGTGATAATTACTTACTAGTTAAATATAAAGAGTGAATAATTGTGTATCTAGTAAAAGTAGTGTAAATATTTGATCTTCAAGACATAGTTACATATTCAAAAGGTCCTGTATGGAGCTGGTAAACACCAATGAAAGCCAGCGGTGAGCCAGGCGGTCAGAATTTATTGCACGAAAATCCGATATGGCGCACTGGCGGTTGGAGACTGCCACCACGTAAACACATCCATACCTAGGTAGACCTCCGGAATCCGAACTTCTATGCGTTAACCCATCTGCTTCAGATGGGCGGCCGTATAGGGGCTGTGAAGTCTCGATCCGGGTGTAAAACCTGCAAGTAGGTTTCCGCAGCCGCTTTTAGAGTTAAGCTCTAACCGCCGACCAGAATCCGAAGAGTCAAATGTGGCGAGGAGAAGCCGAATTGCCTTCGCTGCTCTAGCACAGGACGGAAATGTGAATATGAGGGCAGAGGGGAAACTCTCCGGGCTCCCTCCATGCCATTTGCTCTTACACTCGGACACAAACCGTCGTTGTCTCGAAATGCAGGACAACGAGAATGCCGCGCATTTGAATATTATTTCCAGCATGTATCCCAACATCTGGCAGGTGGAATGAATGTAGATTTCTGGACAGGGGTTGTTCCGCAGATCTGCCGCAGTGAGCCCGCTGTGTGGAATGCAGTCATTGCAATTAGTGCATTGTACGAAAATCCGAAGCAGTGCATGGACTTCCATTTTTTGAGGGATCGCCGAAACAACGCACATTTGCTTAATCATGATCAGCAGGATGCATTGACATGGTACTCGCGATCAATCTCTAGTGTTTCGTCGCAGATCCAACAAGGAAGCGCAGATCCGTATATTGCACTCATCAGCTGCGCGCTATTTATCTGCGTGGAGACAACCCAAGGACATATGGAGCAGGCCTTGGAACTCTACCGACAGGGTATCACGTTGATACTCGACCTCCGTGCCCAAATCGGCCATGGAGCAGTATCTATCAGTAAAGGTGTTCTTTTGGAGCGCAGCATTGTTCCCTTATTCCTACGACTCGGTACAAGTTCCCTGACCATTTCGGGGACTCAGTTTCCTATTGAACTTTTTGCCTTTGTAGAAACAGACACGAGCGCTGGTTTCGCATCTGTCGATGCTGCAAGATCGATTATGTCCGTCCTAGCTGCGGAAGTTATCCTCTTTGAGCGCGAGGCGAACTTACACCTGAGGGAAGTTGGTGCCGAGCCCGCTGTAAGCCCAGAAATGGTCGCGAAAAAAGAAACACTCCGAGTCCGTCTCGTTGAATGGCATCGAGCATACACCAATATTTGCCAAAGAAAGAGATCCGTACTCACTCTCTCTATATACCCAGAGCCTATCCTGCTCACATATCATGCTACTGCTTTGATTTGTGTGGCAGGATGCTTAAAGCAACAAGAAACCGTTTTCGATGTCCATTTTGCAGACTTCGCTACTATCGTCGCGCAGTCTAGGTTGATCCTCGATGCCTCAGCCTGTCCAAATGGAGCCCAACCACCATTCACCTTCGAGATGAGCGTGGGTGTCCCTCTCGCCATGACTGTGTTGAGGTGTCGTGACCCAATCTTGCGGCGAAGGGCTTTGGACCTATTACGACGAGCCCCTCCGATACAAGGATTTTTCAAATGTGTCCCCGTGGCTCTTTTGTCGGAAATGTTGATGAAGCTGGAAGAGGGCTATGGCCTTACCGCGAGGGAGAACACAGCGGCGCTTTCTCAAAAGGTTGAAGCAACCACGTCACAATCAGTACTCATCCCTGAAGAGGCTCGTATCCATGATTATGGTATCTTCAGACCGAATGAGTGGCAACCTCCGTGGATCACCAACGAAGATCTTGCAGCGTTTTCACTTAGCCCAAACCAACTATATTTGGGAGTTTCAAGGCGTCAATATGACAAGGAAAGCAGGACGTGGCGGCCGATTTATCAATGCATACCGTTGGAGGCCAATTTTTGAATGATATTTTACGTCTTTCATCTGTTATCCGTGGATGTTCATGTGTATTAAATACATATGTACGTTGCCGGTACCTGGAGGAAGAAACCTCTATTGTGAATGGATCATGGGATAAAGTGTATGTCTTTGATTATAATACATGGTACACGATGGTCAGGTATCATTAGTATTTGAACCCCAGTACATCAGACCCACCTTTGATCTGCCGGCAGAGGCCCTGGATTTCTAACTTCCTAATAACTAGTGGCCGTGCCAAGCGCCCAACAACCGTTCCGGGTGTTGGTGCGCCCCAGCAGATACCCATTTTTCACCAGATAACCCAATCTACAATTTTATGTATCTTTTGTATGACTTACCTATACAAAAGGTACTTAGACACCCTGTAAACATAACATGCATTTTCTCAGCACTCGAACTAGCTAAAGTAATTGGAAGTGTACGAATATATATTAAAAGTCTAACTTAATTAGTTTAATGATAGTATAAATTCTTAGCATCTAATATAAAAGGAGAATAATAATTTTAAAATGACACTTCATGAAGGCTATATAGTAGACATAAC
>LACB01000416.1:0-24368 GCA_030142185.1 Penicillium thymicola
GGGGAGCCCATCAAATCTTTCTCCTAGAAATTCTCGAGGCTAACCTGCTTGTGACTAAGTGCTACAAGCACGACTCTTCGCATACCCCGACGCGGCCCGCTACCGACTTGGAGTGAACTACCAGCAGCTCCCAACCAACGCTGCCAAGGTCCAAGTCTACTCTCCTTTCCAGAGGGACGGAAAAATGCGATTTGACCACAACTATGGCGGAGATCCTAGTTATGTTGGCTCCTCAATCAAACCCACTAAGTTCTACCAAGACGTGAAAAGATCAAACCCTGGAGCATTGTACCTACACACTGATCATGAAAAGTGGGCGGGAGAGGTTTCGGCCTATTCTAGCGAGATCACTGAAGCAGACTTTGTCCAGCCCGCAGCATTGTGGGAGGTTATTGGTCGCAGCCCTGGTCACCAGGATAGGCTTATTAGCAATCTTGTCTCCAGCGTCAAGAATGTTGGGTGCCTCGAATTACGCAAAGCTGTCTATGGTAAGTACTCTACTAGTTATATTCGAAGAGGCCGATCCGATACAGTGCAAGTCTAACACTGAATATAGGCCTTTTTAGTCGTGTTGACAAGGACCTCGGGTTGAGGTTGCAAGAGCGTACCGAAGCATCAATCAAAGCGGCCGCATAGTACTGAGAAGATCAATCTGTTTCTAGTACTTCTACTGTCCTACTATACTTGATTACGTCTCTGGAGGAAAATGCCATTGGATGATATTGATGTTTTGCTTTACGAATTATAACTGGAAAATAATAAAACAGCAATGATAGTTAATCATTACTTATATAAAAATTCGGGTTTTTGTTTCTATTGGATAAGTCTTTTGATATTTCAGAGGTTCGCTTTCACTCGATGGCACAATAACCTTATATTTGTATAGCGTAGTATGCTGAGAAGACCAATAAGGTCGAGCGGAATCAATATAATGTAAATTGAAAATGGTTGATTGATTCAAGATGCTCCGGGGACAAGAACAGGAAATGTGATCGTCAATGCGACTACGAAGGGGCATAAGCGCTCACGGGTCGCATGTCGTCATTGATGCCTTGATGCCTGAGTTTGGCATGGCAGAAAAATCAAAATACCTGAATTGCTATTACAGAGCCCTTAATAAGCAAAGTACCTGGTTCTGATGGCCTTAGGCAGAGCAGAAAAATGAAGCTTTTCACGCCATACAAAATCATGCATCCTTACTTTATGGGGTGGTTTACATTGCACTTTATATTTTGTATGGCATGGAAAGCTTCGGTATCGGGCCTAGTAGTTAATCCGTGCCGGCATCATGTACAGTACACTGTATAGAGCGGTGTCAAAAGCGGTATGACTTTAAGGCCAAACACAGAAATTCAGGCATCAATGACGACATGCGACCCGTGAGCGCTATGCCCCTTCGTAATGCGACCACTGATTAGTTAGCGGTAAAGTATCCCTCCATGGGCTGACATGCTTTAATTACTCCTAAGGATATTCTATATATACACATTTTTCAGAATTACTAACCTTCACCGGATGTGACAGACATATTGTAACTTTCAAGAAAGGCGAATTCGAGAGTCGACACAGATTGACATCAAAATTGTCTTCATCATTAAACATAGGTCGAACAACCAGAAAACAACAAGCAAAATAATCATACCGACTGAAAACCAGAGTATAGCATTACTCTCTAGCTCTTGTCCCAAATACGCGGTTGCTAGCGTGAACCCGACATTAGGGAAGATGAAGGCTATTATCATGCATGGGTTCATAATTAGCAATAATTCTGCAATGTCAAATTTTGAGGAGTATACTTACCCCACCACGTGTTGGTAAACCTCATAGGCATCACCCATAGACCATTTTCACGCGTGATAATCTCAGCCATGCAGACAAAGAATGCGAGCCCAAACAACCATAGCGCAAAACCCCAAAGGAAGATGCCCACCCATGTTGCGAGTACCTGGAGGATTTCCTTGGCCATCGGATGTGTTGCAAAATACCCATAGCCTTCAGGCACCGCACGCGCTGTGCCGATAAGCGCAACAGTAGTGAACCCGGCAGATCCGATAGTCATGAACAAGCCCGGTCTCTGGGAAGGTTCTGGCCAGCCCTTCTCTAGCAGTTGACCGATGAACCAGACCAGAAGGAGGACTGAAGCAGTCCAACCCAAGCCTTGGTACCCAATGCCGGCAACGATGATAGGCATTCGCTGAGGCGGCGGCTGCGAAGACGCTATGGATCCCGCGATAGTACCTGTGAGCATGACATTGAAGATAGAAAGAAACCACGCAGGGCTCATCTCCATTGCGACGACAGGTGTGTATTTAAAGGCAAGGGAGAGGTGTAGAGTAGAGTTGAGCAGAGTCATGGCGGCGTAAATCCAGAATAGTACTCTGATAGCCACCACAAGCCATTCTCCGACGTTCGGTTTGCCAAATAGCTGCATGCATATGATCATTGTCGCAAAGCTTAACCAGAATGAGCCATAGAATGCGCATTCAGGTCCTTCTGTAAAACATAGTTTGAAAGTCCTCGGATTCGTAATCCAACGCAGGGCCATGAGCGAAATGAAACTGAGATATAGGACAATGTTAAATACGAATATGACCTTCCCGATTGTTTGCAATCCTTGAAATTGCTTGGGACATTCAGAGAGCACGATAGCTACACCGCCGGTAGACTGGGTGCAGGTAAACCAGGACCAATCCATATGTGTTACGACCCATTGTCGCGGAGCCATTCTTTTGTAGCCATTACTTTCGTCAATATATTGCATCTCAGTGTGAAAGAATCCATTGATGCCGCCATTAGAATTTGCTCCACCGTTGACGGTGCGTAGGCTCATGGCTTTGAAAGTCGGTCAGCGGTTAAAAGGAGTGATTGCCACTTTGCAAGTGATGTGATAAAAAGGTTATAGTAACATGTTATTCTCTGACTGGCGAGCTATCCGGCGCAAACCTTGAAAGGCTTTGGTAGTCATTGGAATCATAACCCAAAATGTTACATCAGAAGTACGTCGCAATACCGCCCTGTCTTACAAAGAAATTTTGATTGTCTATTAGGGCGGATGAGGTCGGATGCCCTAGCTCCGTAAATAGTGTAAGCCATAGATCTTGGCAGAATGCTGCTAGTATGCCCCTGCTTCACACTTGAAGCTGAGAATAGCCATTTTCTGGTAGCGTAGGATGAGCTTTAGCACGAATCAGGTTTCTTTATCTGACCTCATCATGAACTCATAAAGTGTTCCAACTTAGGGATATCACTTGCAGCCAATGAGTCGGTACTGAACGTCCACCCATATGGCGTATCCGACATTATCTACAGATATATAGGGCACCTCTTTGCATCTCACTACTCTTAGTTCACACTAGACATTCTTCCCCTAGAACATTTATATCACAATGGCCCAACAACATATCCCCAAGACGGGGAGCCGCTCCCAGCTCAACGACTCAGTCTCCTCTTTTCTCGAACAATTTCCAGACCTGCACTTGGGTGGCCAAGAAGACTTCCACGATGAACGTCGCAAACACTTAGAAGTCTTTGGTATCCACAACCTGCCTTTGAACAAGGTTCACCCCATCCACAACGTGGAGTTTACTGCCATAAGAGGACCACATGGCACAATTCCCATTAGAGTTCTTTATCCGAGTAGTGGAGAGGATTACCGCGCATCTAACAAAGCAGGCGCCCTCATTTATTTCCATGGCGGAGGTTATACCGTCGGCTCAGTCGACGAGTTTGAGAATGGCCTGCGAATGCTTGCAGAAGCCAGCGGCGTTCAGATCCACGCTATTGAATACAAACTTTCGCCAGAATTTCGCTTCCCAGTCCAGCTAGACGAGTATGATGCAGTGATCGATGCCCTTCAGGGTGAGTTCGGTAGAGAACGTGGCATTCAAACAGTGCTCGGTGGCGGAGATAGCGCCGGTGGAAACATGACTGCTGCAATTGTGCTCAGGCGCAAAGACGCCGGCAAAAAGCCACTGGATGCGCAAATTCTCTTTTATCCCGAGGCAAGGGTACCTTTTGATACGCCGGCTGCGGTCGAGAATAACTCAGGTTATTACCTCGAGTGTAATGGCATCTTTTCTTTTGCCAATCATTATCTCCCACGCGGCATACCTCCAAATTACCGATATGTCAGTCCAGGGATGCAGGAAACAGACCAGCTGTCTGATCTGTCTCCCGCATGTGTATACACAAACGGCTTCGACCCACTTCGAGATGTTGGAGTTGAATACGCGAGCAAGCTTCAAAAGGCAGGTGTCAAAGTTATATGGAGACACTATGATGGTAAGAAAATTCTGTACCCCAAGACATTTTGTGGCGTTCTGACATCCACATTAGACATGACCCATGGCTGGGTGCAAATGACGGCCTGGTCGCAAGCTGCTCGGACTGCTGTCAAGGACGTTGCTGGGGATATTAAATCGTTGGTGTATGAGTCACAGTAATGCGGGATGGTGATAGTTAATACGACAAAATTGA
The DNA here is from genome assembly GCA_030142185.1 of Penicillium thymicola. Taxonomy (NCBI): domain Eukaryota; kingdom Fungi; phylum Ascomycota; class Eurotiomycetes; order Eurotiales; family Aspergillaceae; genus Penicillium; species Penicillium thymicola. The sequence continues at coordinate 4,477 of LACB01000416.1, forward strand.
TAGACAATGTAAATAAAGGAATGATTGTACCGGAGGTTAGTCCGAAGAAGATTTTCAAATTTGTGCAAGACGATCGACAGCAAGCAGCATGGCGGATGCCAAACGTCGTCATCTTTTGCATAGTGCGGATAGCCGACCCACCAGCGGTGGGATTTTCGCTGTTGCCCGTGGCCACGAGGCCTAGAGCATATCGGCTCACTCTTGAAACCATTTCTATCACACTCGGTAGATTGCGAGACTGGGCACACCTGGGAGAGTCCTGAAGTCGGCGATGATTTTTCGAATTCTACTGTACTACCCTACCTACATGGAGATTGAGTAGTTCCGTTACGGGTTACTGTTGACGAGACAGGGTACCCCACTTGAAATTGGTCACGGTAACCTCCGTCAACTGTTGTAACTAGTTGGGACAGGTTTTGATTGTATAATGTTTATTATTATTATTTGATCTTTTGCAGTTTTATTGACCTCACGACTGCGGATGTAAATCTTCAGGGCAATGTATTCCATGGCCATATTACCTCAGACAGTGATATGACTATGCTAATGACCGGGTGAACAACAAGGGTGTCAATCATTGTCTCCGCGGGAGACTCTGCCGATTCGCTGTCGGGACCTTGCCTCCCTTAGAGAGCTCAAATTGTACACGAAAATTGCCAATATACCCATCATGACTTTTCCTGGACGGTTCTCTACGAAGCCTCCTACAGGGAAACGCCGGAATCCCTAGGGCATGTCCTTGATGCCATCAATAGTACAACTGACAGGATAGCTAAGGCCACGATCCCCCATAACCAAGGCTATGCCGGAGAGGGTGGCGGTGACACAGTCGGTTTTGTTGTAGGGTCTTGCGCTGCCCTCGAAGAGCGACCTGCACCGTCCTAGCAAGACATAATGTCTTGCACGAGTCATCGGACAGGTTGTATTGGCCTTTTCGGCCGCGTAGTAGCAGCAGTTGGAGGCAGATCGGGTGCACTGGGTCCACCAGGCGTTAAAGGGCGCGCCACAGTCTTCTGTTGGATCAAGGTCGACCGCAGCGGCAGGGCAAGCAAGTATGGCAAGAGCAGAGAGAGCAAGCGAGATTTTCATGATGAAGCAGATTTTGTCTGGTAATGAAGGACGTTTATACAGGGAGGAGGTGTTCTTTATAAAGTATTCTCGCATAAATGCGGGAATTCTGGGCTAGACCGGATAACACGCAACACCTGCTTATGCCGAATCTGCCAAGCATACGCGATCCTTGTAGGTGGCTTACACCAGTATGCATTTGCACCTTGTCTGACCAGTGGTTGCTATGAACTCCCCGTATAGTAGTCTGGGTTTGTTCGCCCATATGATCAAAGAATAAAGGAATAAGAAGAACATAAGGGCCATTTATCAAATTAACAAGTGAACGTACACACTTTCCTCGCACACGCATCTGTAAGAAATAAAAAACAACTAATGAAAATCTCTGGCTCCTCAGGCACAACTAACATAGTTTAACCCTGATGGTATAAGCCTCTCTTAGACCGGTTGACGCATGGACCTTGCCATATCAAGTTTCGCAGTTGGAACCAACCCCAATCCAACCAGCTTGGTGATAACACGAAAAGTCCAACCTTGGCAGTTCTCTATCACAGACTTGCGATCTTTCGCTCTGGGGGGAACCTCTGCCGCTGCGACATTGCTCACCACCGCCTGCTGCTCTTCGGTTACAGCAGCTAGATAATAGATGTTAAAAAAAGAGCCAGATTGGACAATATTAACGGCCCGATCAGAAGGCATGTAACGCATGTACTCTGCGTCTCCCTTGACCTGATAGATATATCCAGGTTGGTTCTCACGGGAAACAAAAAGTGACCAATGCAGAGGTTCCCCTTTACCTTGTCGCTGATGAACGAGAGATAGGTAGAGGGGTGACGGTAGAAGAGATTGGCTAAAGCTGCTGGTTGAAGCGGACTTCTCGGTCCATTGCTGTGTGCCTTTTCTCCTGGTGAAGGTGCGACCGTTGACCTCGCACACCTCCGTAAAACCGAGGGTCCTTATGGGCGTCGTCGTGGATGGATAATGGCTCATTTCCTAGAGACATAAGCATCACTACCTTATAAACTGTGAGTTTAGGAATTTACTGCACAATACTTACTAACTAGCTTATGTATTGTTATTGTTTGTGTTCAGCTTGGACGAAGTCTGAGTTATCAGGTCGCTGAAAGAATGACCCCACCCCAAGTGAAAGACTGGATCTGTTCTATGATTTATGTATGTGGGTATGTACTTAGGTACTTCTGATATCTATTTTTGGGAACATTGAGCTGAAAGCAATGACCCATCTTATGCATTAGGTTGTCAGATCCTGCCCTTTTTACATAGGATTTACATCCTATAATTGGTCAACATATGCAATAGGAAAGTGAATAACAGGGTATGGCAATAGGGAGAGACTCATCTGCCAATCAAAGTTTCAGTAGAAAGCATTGCGCTATTTGACTGGCCTGGGAAAAGCAAGGCGCTAAGCACAACTGCGTTGTGCTGGTCACCTGGGACATGGATTGGGGAGGGGAAATATCCAGCGCATAGCTGAAATACTACCTACGTAATTCCGGACATCCCGGGGTAATGTATGGACCACATAATGCCTATGACATGACTCGTATACTGCCTAGGTGGCCAGGTGCTGCAGCCCGGGAGTGCCCAGGTGTCTCACAGTGATTATATAAGCGCCGTTGAAACCTGTGGACCCTCGGGGCCGCCCGCGGGTTCCAGCTGAGGGGGACCCGTAGCACGTGAAAAACCAGGTCCAGCTCAGCTTTTATGCTCTAATTTAATGTAGTTATGTGAGATTTTGTACAATATTACATAAACATTTCTACCCACTTAAACCTATATCTAGTTATACACATGTTAACTATAGTTAACTATATTGTTTCTCCTTTGTTTAATTTCTAAGAGGGTGTGAAGACGATCCGATCAAAATTCATGGATAGCCATCTTTATTATAGACTACAAACAAATAAAGCAATTTTTCAAGTGATTCGAAGGGTTAGGCGGAAAATCAACAAAGAAAGTAAGATACATAATTCCTCAACACCAACACGATAACACTTCTCTTCTTCACCACCCAAATTTGTTTTCTTTAGATAGAAACATATTTACAATTCTCCGGTAGGGAAGGTGATTGGAGAAAGAATTTCAACTCAGATTCAATTCAGATTAAGATAGTAAGATAGTAAGAAATTGAGAGTTCAGAGTTCAGAGTTAGGAGTGTGAAGAGCCACGTTTTAAAAAATTAATATAGTATTCATTTGTAGAAATACTATATAAAATACTACGCGAATTGTGCACCAGTGAAATTGAGTGGAAGTGGGTGAATCTTTGTAGGGTAGACTGTTGTACGCTAAAAATTGATCATATAAGGTAGGAAATCGGGACCCGATCAGGTGCTGCGACGAACAACTTGACTGCGTACTCGAGCACGAGCAACACAAGCACTCGAGGTCAAGTTCTAGTAGCCTCTACAGGCCTACTAACAGCACATGCACAGAATAAAAAATAATGCAAGGTTCGATTCCTCATAGCTGGGGAACAGCTCCGGGGTTATTATACCTCAAGTACTACCGAAAATCCCCGCCGGAGCGGGTCATCCCTACCTCCGGGACACCTGCACGTGACAGTGCCAGAGCTGATTGGGACCCGCTGTGGAGTGAAGGGGTCTGTTCCAACCGAAGCAACTTGGATCTTTATGAGATTTCCACCTTGTAATCACCGCTCAGCTCAACTTGACTTTCGGTCAAGGGAATATTCACAATATGACCGAATCTCCAACTGATGAGGTTCTTTACGAAGATCGGAATCTTCACATAGGGCACCGATATATCAAGCAGGGCAACACTTTACTACCATGTCCCTCATCTGTGCATCCACTCAGCCTTGAAGATGAGCAAGAACTGATCCATGTGCTCGATAAGCAAATGGGCAGACTTGTTATTGAATGGGACGCTTCCTGGGTGACCAAGTCAGGGGTTGGAGTGCGATCTGCGGAAGCCGAAGCAATGAGACTTGTTTCTAAAAACACCGAGGTTCCGGTCCCTGAAGTGCTTTTCACCGATTTCAGTGCGGATGAAGCTAAAGTGGAAACGGAAACGGAAGAATCTTCAAAACCCAACTTTCATGCACCTAAGGGGTTGATTGCGATGACTATTATTCCCGGGACACCCCTACAGAAGAAATGGGACAGCCTAGACGACGAGGCGAAAGAGTCAATATGTCTTCAACTTTGGGATCTAATCTCAAAAATCCGAAATATCGCTCGTCCACAAGAGCTTGAGGGGCCGTATCAATGTGCTGCAGATGGCTCTCCATCCCATGACCCGATGCTTGAAGATCTGCAAAGTCCCGTTCGCCCACTTACCAGCGACTTGGATCTACGTGCGAGAATATACGAGCGCTATCTCCGCTGTGGAGGGAGTCGGTATAAGAATCAACTGCTGGACATGTTGCCTCGGTCAGAGCGCTCGGTGTTCACTCATGCGGACATTGCGCCACGCAACGTGATGGTAGACGAGCAGAACATGGTCACCGGCATTCTTGACTGGGAATCGGCGGGGTGGTATCCTGACTACTGGGAGTATGCACAGATTATGCGGCCGGCCTTTTGGGGAGACTGGTCGGTGTGGATGGAGAAGACGGCACCGCAGCGGTGGGATCTGGAAGGAATCAATGCTTCAAGAAAGGTTTTGTTTTGAGTCTATAGGAGGGTACTACATGTTAACTGAAAACATTCAGTATGTACTATCAAAGCCATAAATAAATAAAGCCATTCCTACATTTTCCAGTTCCCCTGCTAGGTTTCAAACAGGTGCGGGATAACTGAGCAACTTACAAAACATCCTACATCAATTAGCAGAGTCCAATAAAACAGATTATCTCATACATTTCGCTTCCTGAGGTACTTATCAAAAGCATCTTCCAAATCTCGCTATCCCGATATCCACTCTCCCTGGATATTATGGTGCAAGTGCCAAGATATCGGAGGTTTCAGGCACACGATTGCCGTTCAGTTTGCATACTTACTTGCTGAGAGTTTGAACTTGCACTTTGCAGAGGAGAGGAAGCCTAACATCTGCCAGTACTGGCGTGCAGAAATTACTGCGTTGGACCATGGAAAGTCAATCCATTAAGGGGCCGTGTGCAGATGCCAAAACGACTTACTGTTTGTTCTAGCTCAGAGTACGGCGGCAAGAGGGGCTTTCCGGGCGAATAAAAAAAGAAATAAAAACAAAAACATACAACAGTGAGGATTCGCTGGTGGTCACCCACCCAACTACTAACTCACCGGCGTGTGGCTTGAGTACGGCTGAGCGGACGGGAAGCCCTATTTTCCACACCCTGTGGTCGTATGTATCAGATTAGGTGTGGGAGCGGAGGATATAATGCAGTCGACTTAGAAATGAAGATGGTTATTGCTTCACTATCTAAGAGAACAAGTCGAGTCAACAGACTCGATAGAAGCCGCAATATTTGCGGTTGGGCGTTAGAGAGCTGACCAGTCGGTACCATAAGAGGTACAGACATAGAGGCGACGGAGAGAGTCTAGATCGTTCACTAGATCATACGAAGAAGAAATGGTAGAATAAGACTCCCTTGAAACTCATGGGACCTCCCTCTATCGTGGTCCGGGCCGTTTCTACCCCCGGTTGTATAAAATGTGCTATATATGCCCCTTTATAGTTCAAATCAGTACATACGACCACAGGGTGTGGAAAATAGGGCTTCCCGTCCGCTCAGCCGTACTCAAGCACCGTATTCTGCACGGCCAATACTCAATGTGCCCTTAGCACCCAAGCGGCACTCCGGTGGGTGATATAGGTGAGAATGGGGTGACAATCCCCACCCCAGGATGATAGGCCAACTCACATAGCCCGTGCTAATCAAGATATATAAATTCAAGTTTTGCTCTACTATAATTTACTTCGGTTAACTTTATTCTTAAAAATAGGTTCACCCAAAAAAGAATCTCCAGAAAAGCTCGCGGAGCATATCGCATCTCATCACGGGATTTATACGTGATTATGAAAATGAAAAGGAATAAGGAGATAATGTCAAATACTAAGGTTGCAATACCTACTTGATACAGGGCTGGAATACCCGAATGTCGGTGGACACCGGCATTGAACCATACCATACATTGTCGTACAGCCAGATCTCTGTCAGATAAAGCTATTTCTGAACTAGTGGTGGACTATCATGTAACTCACCATTAACTCGAATGAAAAGCCAGGAAGATGAAGAGGATTGATCGATGTACCATTCCCAGCCATTGCCGTCTCCGTACAAGTCGTTGCTCTTAATGGGGAAATACGACTTCATGGACGGATTCACGAAATCAAGATCGTGTGTGACATAGTGAGCATCGCTCCAAACCTTATCAAGAAAGCGGTTGGTCGCATCTTTGAAGCCGGATATGTGCCTGAAACGAACCAGTCAGCTATCTTATTATCATCGAGGATAACCAGAGAGCAAGAATCACACGTACATCTCTCCGGTAGACCATTCATATATAATCTTAGTGCAACTGGGTTCCCAGACTTGGTAGTCAAACGGCAAAAGCATCCTAGTTCATGTCAGCCTTAGGTACTTTGGCAATCGCGTAGGCAACGTACTTGAAAATCTGTCGGAACTTGACGCGAATGTTTTCCCGCTCCGAGAAAGTGCAATTCCAGAACCAAGTGAAATCCAAGGGCTCGCCAGGCACCTTCTTCCATATCACATATGTGATAAATCTGCCCGGTACGATATCTCCCTCATTCTGCTTCTCAAACTGATATCCGAGAAGCTCGGGAACAACGTTGCAGCCTTCCTTCTTGAAGTGCTTTAGGGCTTGAAGCTCTGGGGGCTCAAAAGGCCCAGTAGCCTGGGCAGCTCGGACTGAAGCCTTTTGCAATTCTGTCCCAAGCCAGGGTATCTGCTGATAGATACGTAAGAACGCGAGGGGCCCTTGTGTACCGGAGGGGCGACACAAAAGCTCTCCAGCGACGTATGCAGGACCCTTACCATCATTGAAATTTTGCTTAGACTGGGTCACGGTATCCTCTTCAATCTTTTCGACTATCTCCCAGGTCTCAGGCACCAAGTGCAACGGGGTTGGGGTGGAGAGTTCATCGTAAGTTGTGTGCCTTCGAGGCCAGAGAGGACTTGACTAGAGTTAGAAGAGTTAGACATGATAGGTTAGGGATTAATAATGTTGCCAATGATGCGATTGGGAGTGAACTGATAGGAAGACAGGACTTGAAAGGAGAATGGACGCGAGAGAGAGAGAATAAAAAAAGGAAGAGAGGGCTCGTCAACTATGGGTAATATGCAAACCCCGGACGTAAAACATGTAAACAAGCCCAACATTCCCTAACCTCGGAACCACCTCTACCTATTGTATTGAATATATATAGCTACGATTTTGGATACGCTCTCTACAACATAATTCAATACAATTCAATACAATTCAATTCAGATTCAGTTCAGATTCAGTTCAGATCCAGATTCAGTTCAGATCCAGATTCAGTTCAGATCCAGATTCAGTTCAGATTCAGTTCAGATACAGTTCAGATACAGTTCAGATTCAATTTAATCTAGGTATTCAGACATCTTTAAGCATCGGTAGGCTTGAATTGTTAACTACAACATTAGTTTTTATAAAGTGACTACTAGCAATATGAACCAATCACAGAGTTATGTGCCGGTGGCATATAGTCGCCCGTAGGGTGACAGGCCTGCGTCCACGTTAGCTAGCGTGCTCCCTCTCTGCGCTCTTGATTCCCACTTCCCTGATATAAATTGTTTCAATCAATTCTTTCTCCAAGTAAATGAGACTTCAGAATTCTTGTGAAATATACCAACAATCCAGAAAGTATCAACCCATCATGAGGCAACAACGCGCCAGAGATACTGTCAGCGCCGCTCTTCCGCGGCTCCTCCTGGGGCCAACCCACACCCACTCGTCTTCCTCGCATAAGGTCAGGTTCGTTGGGCCCAGGAGAGAATGGGAGGGCTTTTTTGATGAGGTGCTCTCAACGATTGCGACCAGAAATGGTCCAATAAAGTTGTCGCATACACGCTCTTGACAAGAGACCTACGGGAGGAGAAGGTGCTCGTTGGCGACGAAAATGGCCTCCGGGGCCGCTTCCAACAATCCATGGGGCAGGTTGTTGGAGCGGCTCTGGAGGCCCAGTCGATCAACATCGGCTTTGGCCATTTTACAGCAGCCGGGGCAGCGTACGACTTGGTTCCTGACTCCACAATGCTCATGAACAGCATCACTGGCAGCCTTATTGAAAGGCCGTAGGAGAACTCAAGGTTCCTTGGGTGCCTGAGCACAGGTTGTCCAGGGGGTTTGTGGAGCAGAAGATGACCAGGGTACTGCTTAGACAGTCGGCAGAGTACATGTACGACCTCAAAGTCAAGTACGGTTGGCTCTCAAACTATGACTAAACCGTGTTCCTGCGACAGGTCACGACCGGGAGCATACCGTACCTTGAGTACTCACCAGTTGTGAAAGGGGAAACAAGCCATGCAGAGGGGAATGCTACCCCATCGTCCCATCGTTAAGACAATGCTTTTTCCACCTCGCATCTGTGGCAGAGCTCCAGGGTCAGCTGACGAACACAACTCCAAAGAGGCAGTGGGTCCAGTGAAAAGGCCGATCAAGCCAAGGGAGACCCACTACTTCACCTCGTTTTTTTTATTTGTCTTCTCTGACTCGCGATGAACACGACGTGGAGAAAAGGGATGGCAATAAACAAAATTGGGGCTTCGGGGTTTTAGGATTATGAGAAGAGCAGAGCAACGATCGCCGAAAATGATGAACAGACGGCTACATCCGACATACACCTCACACATCTTCCACACTGGAATTTGACCAATCAGGTGCGATCTGTCATCATGTTCCAAAAAGCGTATAACTAACTAGCGCAATTTCATTTCATGTTTTCCCGAGGGGCTAGAGATACTGTTTATTCGCTATCTCCGTCCATAAGGAGTTAGAGAGATTGGCCATCCATTAACTCCGGCCATAAGGTATAAAACCCCTGTTTGGTCCCCAGGAATGGGGACACTAAACCCAACAATCTTTCTTTTCATTCCACCCTCGTTGAACAGACCAACATGAAATACGTGCAACTAGGTACCAGTGGCCTTCGTATCGCCCCGATTGGCGTGGGGTGCATGAGTTTTGGAAATCCAGAGGGTCGTTTCAAGTGGTCGATCCCGGAAGAAGACGCACTTCCCGTACTTAATCACTGCTACGAGTCCGGTCTCAACTTCTTCGACACAGCAAATGCCTATTCCAACGGGAACTCCGAGGAAATCCTAGGCAAGGCAATCAAGAAATACGATTGGCGCCGTGAGAACCTCGTCATCGCAACCAAACTGTGGGCGCCCGTTGGCCGCGGCACCGAACAACCGTTGGCGATGACAGACGACGAAAAGGACAACTCTGGATACGTCAATCAGTACGGTTTGAGCCGGAAACATATCTTCGAGAGTATCGATGCCAGTCTGAAGAGGCTAGACCTACCCTACGTCGACTTGCTGCAGATTCATCGCTTCGACCCCAGAACACCGGTTAAGGAAACGATGGAAGCGCTTCATGACGTCATCAAGTCTGGCAAGGTGCGGTATATCGGCGCTTCGTCTATGTGGGCACATCAGCTCCTTGAGTATCAGTATACCGCCCGCATTCACGGATGGACGGAGTTCATCTCAATGCAGAATCTGCACAATGCCATCTACCGAGAGGAGGAACGGGAGATGTACCCTGCATGTGCCAAATTTGGAATGGGTGGCATCCCATGGAGCCCCGTTGCCATGGGTTTCCTGGCCCGGCCCTGGCGTGACTTCTCTATTACCACGCGCGGGGAGGGGCAGGGTCAAGGTTTCCTTGGCCAGTCCATGACCGAGGCAGACAAAAATGTCAACGAACAGGTCGAGAAGATTGCCAAGGAACATGGTGTATCGATGGCTACTGTGGCAATTGCGTGGTCCTTATCCAAGCCCTTTATTACGGCTCCAATTCTGGGTCTGAGTAAGAAGGAGAGGGTTGATGAAGCGGTGCGCGCCATTTCCCTCGAGCTTACTCCCGAAGAATTAAAGAGCATCGATGACCTATATGAGCCCAAAAAGGTGATTGGCCACAAATGAGATGTGCATTATTGGACTCATTGGGGGAAGTCATGCTATTCTAAACTAGTCTAGTGTATTAGTTAGGGGAACCAGGCCCGAGACTCGTTGATAGCTAATGTTTAATCGAATGGAGTATCCCAGCTCACTTTCATTTTAGTACGAGGTTGTCGTATCACCCCACTAAGAATCAAAGGAACTTTTCGTTGAGATACAAGACGAATGGAAACCCGTTTTATTTACGATGAGATGGCAGAATTCGGTTCCCGCATTTCCCCATCATCCTTTCTACTATCCCATAGTTCTTAGCTCCAAGCCGCGTGGCGTTGCGGGTATTACCCATGAATTCTTACGTCATAGAAACTTCCCGGCTCTAGTCCCTCTATTTATTCACCACACATGTCATCAAACTGCATTGATCGACAATTAGCGCACGCAATCTTTTTCAGATCCACACTTGTTATTCAGTTCAACATCAGAAGTACACATCCTCCAGATCAGCTCATACGAAACAGGGGTTTTTCATTCCGTATTGCTCGCCAACGGTTTGTAGAACGCGCCAAGTCATGACAGTCCTTAATAACCCAGCCCCAAGCATGAGCAAAAGACTCCGTAACCTCCCACCCTGCCGGATCCCAGGGGTCGCTCCAAACAATAATACCAGTTCTTCCCGACTGCGCATTTTCACCCCCCTTCATATCGATGCACAGCTGTGTTTCCTTTTCGAAGTCTCCAGCTAAGATCAAATTATCCCTCATGTGGGGGATAGGAAGCAGGTCTAACCAGGGGTGATGTGGGAGAGAGCGTTGAATCTGGGTGGGCTGTAGACTGGGTGGAAGGTAACTCTCATAGTCATATTGCCACGGACCAATGCTATTAAATTGTGAAAGGGCATCGTCGTGTAACTGGTCCGATGTGAGACCCAAGATCATTGTGTTTTCTATAAGCGCTCTGGTGAAATTGAACTGAATAAGGTGGAGTAGAAGATCGGTCCGTGGAGACCCCAGCATGTAATATTGGCGCGCCACCATCTCTAAACCTTGCATCGTAGCTTTTGTCGCTATTGAATGAGAGTTTAGGATATGCACATCCTCTATTTCTTCCAAGGAGATGAGTGAGGTCACGTCCATTGCGGGATGTGTTGCTGATGCTTGTTCATTTGTCTGCCGTGTAACTGTATGTTGTTTAGCAGTGAGAGAGTTGATGTCATGTTGATTATTGCTGTCTTCCGAGGGCTTTCCCGATTCTTTGTTCTGTAGACCTGTATGTAGGGTCAATTAGATGCTTGCTATCTGATAGGGTGATTTAGACTTACGACGAGCTCTTTGATTTAGGCGATTTTGCAGTCTTCGGCGTGTTTTTGGGTCAGTTATACCCGACCAATCCTCCTCCGGCCATGCGGAAAGGCGCTCCGAGAACGGTCGTAAAGCGATCCGCTTTTTAGAGGGTTGCTCCATGGTCCGCTTCATTTCTGCAAAGTTGTGACCCTTATGCGCCTTGATGACAGGAACTTGGGGACACTAGTAAAGGGATGCAGTAAGAAGTAGGGATAGCTTGAAGGGTGAAGAAAGCAAGCCAAAGGTCTGGGTAGAATACCTAAATTTTAAATTACAAAATGTACCGGAACCCTGGAACTCCTTCACAAGGTTAAACCAATTAGACGCTTTTAATTGCCCCATCTTGTCATCAACCTGCATGACGCTTATCCATATTCGGAATGGTGTATATCCGAAGTTTTCCCGTAGACATCCATGGATCCATGTATACACTGCCAGCACCTTTCAGGCTACCGCTGCTATATTATGCCCTTGCACAGGTGCCTCTTGCAATTTGACAAGTGATAATATTGCGATAACTATGCATATCACCTCGGCATCGGAACAGGTCTACCTCGGATTCCGCGGCATCAATAATTGCGCCGGCTCTTGACTTGGCCGACCTTATCATTCTTGGTTGCGGAATTTTTTTTGTTTGAGCAGAAATATATATAAGGATTCAGGTCTCCCCGTAATCAATTGTACAGAACAGAAAGCCGCAGAGTTCCTCTGGCTACCGCAAGTCCCTTGTTTTATTTTCACTTGTGCTTGTGCTACGTTCCAATGCTGCAAATTTCTGCTTGGTTGGCTTCTCTCCTTGTTGTGGCAAACGCAGGAGAAACCATCAAACCCACCACAACACCCTCTGCGAACTGTCAACAAGCAGTATGTTTGTCAGAAGTTCTTCGTATTCCAATATTAACTATCTGTAGTGTACACAACTCTCCACAATCTTCGGATCTGCGGTCCACTACCCTCCTGATGATAATTTCATCATCTGGGATGCGAAACAGCAGGAAATTCACCCATCATGTCGCATTGAGCCGATAAATGCCTCCGATGTGGCCAAATTGCTGAACGTCCTCGTTGGCCACTGGTGCTACTTCTCAGTGAAGGGTGGTGGCCACTCTCGGGCTGCAGGAGATTCCAATTCTGTGGGCGGTGTTACTGTGGACCTAGACCTCTTGACACAGGTTGAAGTCTTGGACAACGGCACCAAGGCACGTATTGGTGGTGGTGCGACGAGTATCCAAGCATTTCAGGCCCTGGAATCTCACAATTTGTCCTTTGTCGGTGGGAGAGTCGCTAGTGTGGGTCTGGGTGGATTCACACTCGGTGGAGGAACATCCCCATTCTCGAACAAGTACGGATGGGCATTGGATAACGTTTTCGAATATGAGGTGTGTTTTGCTCTACAGCAACCCCGAACAATCTACTCATTACTAAAATCCGCATTTCCAGGTCGTCCTCGCCAACGGTACGATTACCACTGCCTCCGAGACTCATAACGCGGAGGAGGCAATAACTTCGCCATTGTTACGGCCTTCACGGTCCGCACATTCGCCCAAGGTCCTGTCTTCACTGGACGGACATCCTACTCTCCAAATCAAACCGAGCAAGTACTGGATAAGATCTACGACTTATTCACAGATAGGGATCTCACCAATGACGTCGACATGGGCTATGATCTATACTACGGCTACGCCGCAGGCAGTGAAGACTTCACATTGATGGGCACCCAGCGCTACGCGAAGCCAATTGAGAACCCACCGGTATTCCGTGAAATTGACCAAATCCCTACATTGAGCAGGTCCACAAGCATACACTCCATGAGCAGTGCCTCGAATGGCTCTATTTCAATGGGTACCACTCGGTAAGGGCTTATCTTTAACAGTTAGCTTATTTATTTATTCATTCTTATGTGACAGAAACTTATTCGCTACCTTGACTGTGGCCCCATCCCGTCCCCTACTCTCACAGGGTCTCGAGATATTCCGACAGGAGGTGGAAGCTATCAAGGTGGTGCCCGGCATAAGGACCAATTTCATCAGCTATCCGATCCAAAGGACTGCCATCGCGGCCATGAAGCAAAGAGGCGGTAATGCTCTTGGCATTGATATCGAGGGTGACGAACCTCTCTTCAGTATGTGTTTCTCAAACGTCTAGTTCGGAAAGCCTTTCTACTTAGACCACTAACACGTTTTCTAGTCATTTTGCTCTCCACAGCCTGGTCGGATGCAACTGATGATGCGGCCGTTAACACGATGACTGCAAATGCCATTCGCAGGATTGAGTCAGCAGCCCAGGATCTGGGTGTGGCGAACCGGTATAAATATATCAATTACGCATCGGCCCAGCAAGCCAGCGAGGTGTTCCCCGGTTATGGCGAGGAGAACTTCCAAAGACTCAAGGAGATCCAAAACACCGTGGATCCTCGTGGAATCTTCACTTCCAAGGGTCTATGGAGTGGATTTGTCAAACTGCTTTAGGCATTGTAATCTAGTATCGTCGGAACCACCTTTGGGGCCATCATACTTTGCTCCTATTTTCTTGCAGTCCGCTCGTTGATTGCGAAAAAGAGTCCAGAATAAATCTCGGTTTTATCAAGGTTTTGTTCCAACCTTGGGAATCAAGATAACCTGTGCTCTTCTTACACGTACTTCATTAATCGTGTTTATTCGTGGTCGTCAATATTTGTGAGCAAGCCCGTAGATAAATCTTCCAAGTGGAGGAGGGGTGCTTTTTTGAGCAACTTAGATTATTGAGATAATGGCCATACAACATAGGAAGTCGCCAAGACAAAGGGGCTTAGAATGATCGTCACCTAGTGGTGAATCCCGATTCGCTAGGGTTAGGAACATAAGCAACTTGCATTAGTGAAATACTTGGCATTTCTCTACTAATCTTCAAATCTTTCTTCATCCAAGGCCACAGCCACGCAACCCTTTCAAGGTTTGGAATCATACTTGGCATACCCACTGTAAGCACCGGACATAAGATTGGAAGTGGTACCCCATTTTGGCCAAAGCTACAGATGTATATTGGCAAGTTTAATTGTTCCTATTCCTATCTAACTAGATTCTCAAATGAAATCAGCCTAGGCATCACCAATGATGTGTCTTGGCATGACGGGGCCAGTCTTGGGTTTGTCTCCAAGGTCACAATGTACCAGTCCTTATGAAATATAAAAGCATAGATACGTCCTACATGGGAATATTCCATTCCAAACATTCTTCTTTTGCTCCTGGCACACACTTGAATACCAAACAGCAGTAACATGAAGATCGTCGGAAACAGCATTGTCACGTTTGGCATGGCAATGGCTCATACCATGTCAGCCATGGCACAGAACATGTCATATGGAGCAGACAATTTCTACCACAGTGATAATGTGACGATCCACAAGATCGCTTTCGCAAGCCAGTACCAGACGATTATCGCGGGTAACCTCTTCACCCCCAACAATCTCCACCGCAGTGTCTCCGCCCCAGCCGTTATCGTCGGCCACCCAATGGGTGCAGTGAAGGAGCAGAGTGCGAACCTGTACGCCACAAAATTAGCTGAACAGGGGTTCGTTACGGTGTCAATTGACATGCCATTCTGGGGTGGCAGCCAGGGTAGGCCGCGCAATGCCGTGTCCGCCGAACTGTACGCCGATGCATTCAGCGCAGCAGTGGATTACCTTGGTTCGCAGAACCTCACCAACGTGGATCGTGAGCGAATCGGCGGTCTCGGTATCTGTGGCAGCGGCTCCTTCCTGATCAGCGCTGCGAAGATCGACCCACGCATCAAAGCCATCGCAACATCGACAATGTATGATATGGGCGCCGTCAACAGGGACGGACTACGGAAGGCGCAAAGTGTCGCTGCGCGCAAGGAGATCATCGCTGGGGCGGCTCAGCAGCGCTGGATCGAGGTGCAGGGTGGCAGAATTGAGGTCACGGGCGGGACTCCGAATGTACTTACAGTGAATTCGACCCCGGTGGACCGTGAGTTCTATGACTACTACCGTACCTATCGTGGTGAAGTCACGCCTAAGGGTACGACTGCGAATCTTACAACGCACCCGACGCTTTCGACCACTACGAAATTCATGAATTTCTACCCATTCAACGATATCGAAACAATCTCCCCTCGTCCGATGCTTTTTGTCTCCGGTGACCAGGCACACTCGCGCGAGTTTAGCGAAAATGCTTATGCCCGTGCGGGCGAACCGAAGGAGTTGTTTTGGGTTCCTCGCGCTGGTCACGTTGACCTTTATGATCGCGTGGAGCTGATTCCATTCGCTAAATTCACTCATTTCTTCCAAACGAGTCTCAGCTAAAGTGAGTGAGTAGCAAACCGAGCTGAATGACCTAAAGTACTCCTCACTCGCACTGATTGGCTCTGGTTTGGTAATTCGGTTTCATGAGGCAATTTAGTTGGTGATAGTAAGCCAAGGACAATGCGGGTTATATATTGGAAGTGGCGGAAGCAGGAAGGCTGTCGATATCTAGCTAGTGTTTATTTGTTTCTATAGAATACAGATCTTCCTTCTCTCCTCTCCCCTCTTCTCTACCGCAAAAAGGCTCGGGATAAACGTAATGTTTTTTGATAGAAATTTAGACTCGATTACAACCAGCACCAATGCAATACTCAAACAATCTACTATGGGCCCTTATTTTTCCGCAAATGCTAACCGAGGAGCTTTGTTCAGTTTTGGAATTCCGCAGCGTAGTAACTGCCCTAGTGACGGCGTCTGCCTCTCAGTTTGGTACGCTCCATAATCATCCTTTATGGACAGTCAGGTATGACGACACTGCTTCAGCCGATCAGGGCCAGTCTCAGGTCTCCAGAGTGTGTGCGGATAGTTGACTCCCAGCTATTGGTATACATCATCATGGGCATCCGTCCTCTCGGGCCATACAGATAATACTCTTGATAGGCCGCAACCCTGTCGCTCTTAAATGACGAAGCTGCCTTCAAATCGGTTGGAAATATGTTTTATTCGGGCAACATGTGATCCTCGACTTCGTAAGATGCTGGAGATTATGCTTACACTTCCTAACTGGATCTGGACTTAGTGGGGTATTTATGTGGATCTTTCCAGACAATCCCACTTTCTTCCGGCAATTGGAGTGGGAAAAGACGGTGACTTGGCGAATCAGAGCGCATAACATGGTCCGAGTGTTGACCCTGGGATGTAAGCATCTTGCATTGGAACCGGACTTGTGTGCTGATATCCGACGGCCGAAGAAACAATGTGAAAGCTCGGGTTATAAAATCTTCCTTTCGTCCCGATTCTCAACATCTCCAACTTCGGTATCTATCGACATTCATACAAACTATCGACACAATGCAAGAATACACCCACGCAGGACCTGTTGATTGTAGCAAGCCAATCAATGTGGAGAGCCTCAAGGGGAAAACGGCAATTGTAACTGGAGGTACATCATTTATTGGAACTTTCTATTGAATATGGGGCATCTACTGATTAGAAGACAGGTGCCAACGGTTTGGGAGAAGCCTATGTTCGGGCTCTGGTTGCTGCAGGGTATGAGATGATGTCAGAGCAACGAAGCGTTAGCTAATAACATGTTTAGCGTCAAAGTCTGCATCGGTGACCCTGACGTTCAAAAGGGAGTCAAATTGGAAGAAGAACTCTCTGGGTATGTACACAGTCGAATCTTCATCTCTGCGCTTCACGCTCATGTATCGTCTCAAAAGGACTAAATTCATTCGCTGCGATGTCACCAAGTGGAGTGATCAAATCAACCTCTTTCGCCAAGCTGTCCTCTTCTCTCCAACCGGGAGGATTTCCCATGTCATAGCCAACGCGGGTATTCATCGCCAGGAGGAAGTCTTTTTGTACTCCGGTGACTATAAAGAGCCAGAAGAACCCAAATTGAGCGTCATTGACGTCAACATCAAGGGTACTCTCTATACAGCCAAATTAGCCGCACATTATTTCATTCGGCAGAATGGCACAGAAGTATCACAAAAACAGGAGGATTGTTCTTTAGTTTTGATCGGATCTGGTGCAGCATTCCTGGACTGTCCACGGGCCCCTCAGTACAGTGCGAGCAAATGGGCCGCGCGCGGAATTATGCACTCGTTGAGAAGAACCGCCCATTTCTACGGCAGTCGGGTCAACATCATCTCTCCATGGTGAGCTTCAATCACGTTCATTAACACATACTGATATTACTAACAAGACATCAAGGTATGTCAAAACGAACATTTTATCCGGAGAAGATTTCAACCATGTATCCAACGTGGGAGTTGAGTTTGCAAAGGCGGAAGATGCAGGCCAATCCCTCTTGAGAATCCTCGGCGACGTCAACATTAACGGGCATTCGTTGTTTGTTTCAGGAAGAAAGTGGGCTCATAATGGATACCTTGATCTCGATTTGGAGGATTACTCGCAGAATCCACTAATCCAGGAGATACAAGAAGATCAAATGAAATCGGCACCTGTCTCTCTAGGCTTGTTTGTGTGAACAAGTGAGAAATGAGCTAGAGTGACAATCCAAACTGTCTAGGTCAAATAAATTGCATAACGTCAATACTAGCAAGTTCGTTTGGGACAATATCGAAATTTGCAGAATTTCAGGGAGACTAACGAAATGAAAAATATTTGCCGGCTCCAAGCATTTGAGAGGTAATGTTGCCTATTCACTAGGCGATCGGTATATCAAAGCTAACGTTGTTTTCCAATCAAGCGGCTTCTCGCCCCTCTTTGCTCTCCACCGATTAGAATTCATCACTAATTCTTCACAACCTTTGAGCAGAAATCCCCACTTCAATAGGAAGGCCGGCGTGACTTCCCAGTTTTCTGGCTCCCACGAAGGACCCCACACTAACAAAGTAGCCCCGGTATTTCTTGTATCCCAAAACGCCATCAGGTCATGACACAAATCCTCATCATCAATAAGCTCTTGAATGGCTATAAGATTGTCACGCATATTGTGAAAGGGGAAGAAATCTAGCCAGGGGTGGTGAGGGATGCGCTGTTGGGATTCTGTTGGTCGAAGACTCGGGGGTATTGCTGACACTGAGAGGCTAGGTATTGGAGTATTGAAAATGGAGATAGCATCATCATCTTGCATCCACTCCATTGTCATGCCAATCAAGCGTGTGTTCTCGGTGATTGCACGCTGGATATTTAGCCTAGAGAGGGAGAGGAGGTGGTCGATGTCGGGGGAGTTGCGAATAAAGCTTTCCAGGGCTAGGGACTCGAATTGACGCATCATTGAGTACACTTGTGGGGGTGCGATAGTGCAGGTAAATTCCGTTTCATCTCCGTCGATCTGGATAGGAGTGTAGCTCGATGGTACAACTACGGGTTCGTTGCTGTGGGGCTGCCCTTTGTCCTCTGTGTTTCGGTTCTGGCGTCGCATCCCTGACCATGTCAGTGGTTATGATATCATGCGATCGGAGGAAGGAGGAAGCGTACGATATATTCTTTGGTTGAGACGGTTCTGTAACTTTCTCCGTTCAGTCCGGTTTATGATACCAGTCCAATCATCCTCTGGTTTCCGGATAGCCGCCTGTTGTGACATTCGAATCAGTTCAATTTGTTGATTGCCGGGTGCCATATTTGATGACATGGAGAATGGATGTCCTGGGCGATCATGGCGGCGACATGCTCTTTTAAAGATGCAGGGTGCTTATGTCAAGCCTAAAGATGATTGGCTTAGATTAAATTAAATTTGCGCTAATGCAAGTTGCTTACATGTTCTAACCTAATCTGGACTAGATTTGATAAACCCTTGGATCGGTTAATCCATTCCGTGGTTTTGGAAAGCACCACGGTGCTCGAGATCTAAACGTGCTGTCCTCATCCATTCTATAGCACTTATATCTCAGACCTAGCAAAGACCGGCTGGATACAGTATGGACTCAAGGCAAACATTTACATTATTGGTACGGCCCTTCACAGCCGCAACTTACTGATGGAGCCAACCAACCTACCGGCTAGCCGATCACGTGCAGCATCCAATAGCAAGAGATATCAAGGAAAAGAGAAACCATGATCTGCCTTCATTGGATCCACCTATCAGAGGGTTCGATATATATACCCACGATGTCCAGCGTGAACGATCAGGCTCCTGACCGTACCGTTGCATTTATACAAGCTCAATCCTTTCGTGAGTATCGAGGAACGATGCCAGGTAGGGCGCCTAATCCGTTCTCCTTATATAGCGGAGAGACGTTCCTAAGTCGCTGTATACTGCTCTTGCAGTCACGATCCGCTGTTAGGAAGTAGTGAACTGCTCCATTGCTTCGCCATAGGCCTGTTGACTCCTCATCATCTGTTGCATTATGGTCTCCACCCATGGTGGGGGCGCATTCTGTTACGAGCCAAGTCTTTGAATGAAAGAGTGCATTTAACGAGAAAAGCAAAGATGGGGAGAAGAAAGAAAGATGCAGAGAGAGATCCAGAGG
>LACB01000417.1:0-24355 GCA_030142185.1 Penicillium thymicola
CTCCAATTTCCCCTTAAAAGCTGCCCCTCGTCCGCTTTCTACTCCGGACCTCTCCGTATTTTCCATCTTTCCTATTGATTATCAACTCCGGGATTTAAATCATGTCTGCTGGTTCAGTTCTTGTTGCTGGGTAAGTGGAAGTGGACAATTCCCTATTTAGCTTATATATATTGGAAACTAACTCCCCCCCGCTAGTGGCACGGGCTACATTGGCTCGTTCACCACCCTCGCCCTTCTCGAGGCTGGTTACAAGGTCGTCGTTGCTGACAACCTGTACAACTCTTCCCCCGAGGCTCTCAAGCGTATCGAGCTTATCTGTGGCAAGAAGGCCGAGTTCTACCAGCTCGATGTCACCGAGGAGAGCAGCTTCGACAAGGTGTTCGAGGCCCACCCCGACATTGACAGCGTTATCCACTTCGCTGCCCTGAAGGTATGTATTCTATGAGACACCAAAAAATAGCCCGTATCGCATGATCCAATAGCTAATCCAATTGTCTTAATCTAGGCCGTTGGCGAGTCTGGCGAGAAGCCCCTGGACTACTATCTGGTCAACGTCTACGGCACCATTAACCTCCTGCGCTCAATGGTCAAGAACAATGTCACCAACATTGTCTTCTCCAGCTCCGCCACCGTCTACGGTGATGCCACCCGCTTCCCCGACATGATCCCCATCCCCGAGAACTGCCCTCTGGGCCCCACCAACCCTTACGGCAACACCAAGTTCGCCGTCGAGACCGCCATCACCGACGTGATCAACGCCCAGCGCAACAATGCCACCAAGGCCGGCAACGAGGCCGAGGCCAAGAAGTGGAACGGTGCTCTGCTCCGCTACTTCAACCCCGCTGGTGCCCACCCCAGCGGTATCATGGGCGAGGACCCCCAGGGTGTCCCCTACAACCTGCTCCCCCTGCTTGCCCAGGTTGCTACTGGCAAGCGCGAGAAGTTGATGGTCTTCGGTGATGGTATGCAACCCTTCCCCTCACCCGCACCCCCCCATTAGCAAAGCCCCCCAATCTAACATCTCACCCTAGATTACGCTTCCCACGACGGAACCGCCATCCGCGATTACATCCACATTCTGGATCTCGCAGACGGCCACCTCAAGGCCCTGAACTACCTCCGCGCCAACAACCCCGGTGTCCGCGCCTGGAACTTGGGTACCGGAAAGGGTAGCACCGTCTACGAGATGGTCCGTGCCTTCTCCGCCGCCGTCGGAAAGGACCAGCCCTACGAGGTTGCTCCCCGTCGCGCTGGTGATGTCCTCAACCTCACTGCCAACCCCACTCGCGCTAACACCGAGCTCGGATGGAAGGCTGAGCGTACCCTCGAGCAAGCTTGCGAGGATCTTTGGCTCTGGACTAAGAACAACCCCCAGGGTTACCGTCAGGAGCCCCCTGCTGAGCTGCTCGCTCAGCTCAAGAAGTAAATTTACTTCGGGTGATGTGATCGTGTTCTGTGGCTTGTAATGGGTCTTTTGTTGATAGAGAAATCCTGAAATTCTGGATTTAGTTGGTAGAATACATGAAACGAATTTCCTTTTTTTTGTGATGCTTGGTCTATAATTTTGAGCTTGTTTCTCTTTTGTCACGGTAGAGTTATAGCCCTTAACTCCATCTATATAATCATATCATACCCAATAGCTTCATACAAAAATAGATATACGCATGCACATATCTTCACTTATTTCTGACCCTTCCGACTCCTCCTCGACCCCTCAGCCTTTTTCCCCTTCTTCTCAGCTGCCTCCTTCTTAACCTTCTCATCCTCAACCTTCTGCTTCTCAATCTTAACCTCCTTCTTCTCCAAAGCCCTTATAACAGCACTCTCCTTCTCCGCCTCCTCAACCATCTTCCCACTAAACTCCCAAAGCTTCTTCCCAACCTCATCATTCCGCACATCAGCCCGCGCATAATCCATCTCCCGACACTCCTTAATCAACCACCCACCCCCACCCCGTCCATACTGCTGCTCCATCGCCGCATACAGAATACTCTGCGCACCCTGCGTAGGCGACTTAAACACCAACCACCAAATAGGCCAGGTAATCAAGTACAATGCAAGACCCCACAACGACCCGCCAGTCAACCACCGCCTCATTCCCGGAGTCCGCGTGAGACCGGGATCAACAACGATAACCCGCGTGCAAGGCGGCAGACTATCCGGCCTCTCGTAGGAATTCAAATGTCGCTGGAACGAGTGCGCGAAGATAGTCAATGCAAGCTTGCTGAGCGCGTACACGCCCTTCGGCTGGGCATACAGAACAGGGGAAGTCTTCGTCCGTTTCGAGACAACCTTCTGTTTCCCCCGCGCCACGGAGTCGAGATTGCTGAAGTTGCCGCCGATGTAGCTGGAGCATGTTGCGAAGATCACGCGCACGTCGCGGTGTGCGGGCTGTGCGCGCAGTGCTGGGCTGAGGATGCTGAGGAGGTGGAAGTTGGCTAGGTAGTTTGTTTGCCATTCTTGGTCGATGCCGTCTATTGTTAAGGTGCGCGCTGCGGAGGGCTCGGCTATGCCGCCGGCGAGTATTACACCGTCAAGTCGACGGGGTGGGATGTTGTCGATCCATTTGGTTGCGAAGGTGCGGATGGAGTGTAGGGAGGAGAGGTCGACTTGTTCGGCGTAGATGAGGGGGTTTTTCGTGCTGGTGCGTAAATCGTCGATATATTCGGAGAGGAAGAGGTCTGAGGGTGGTTGGCGGGTTAGGAGGATTACTTGGGCGCCGCGAGTTGCGAGCTCGCGGACGACTTCTGCGCCTATCCCGGAGGTTCCGCCCTGATGGTTTCGATGTTTGTTAGATTGCGCAATTGGATGGTTGGGTGATGTTAGATGAGTGTCTTACCGTCACCATTATCACTTTTGATCGCATCATTCGCTCCGAGCCGTTGCGGGCTCCTTCGAAATAGTATTTCAGTGCCGCCAGGGCTAGCACCCATGGTGCTATGCGGAGGATTGTCCAGGCATGCGGGATGGACGAGACGCCATCCCGGAGACCCTGGGCAATGATGGGGATGGGCATATTTAATTGAGATGCGAAGATGGGAAGAGAAAGGACAGGTGTGTGTCCAAAGGGATTTCTCCAACGTACACGTCCCCATCTCCGCTTATCTCTTATCGCCACCATTCAATTCCGCTCCTCTCCCCTCCCCAATCTACTTTCCGTCTTCTTCCTTTTCTCGCCTTCACAGCTCTACCATTCTCAACCATGGCCTCCGAGGACGAAGATTATTTTCTCCCACCGGAGAAACAACGCCCCTTCAGCTCCGGCATCCGGCGAAAACCCGTGCAGTTCGTGCGCTCCTCCAATCTAGACACAACAACAGCCCCAACTCCCTCTTCCTCCGGCACCAGCATCGCAGACACATACCTTTCTATTGTGATGGGCCAACCAGCCGCAAGTACATCACCGAGTACACCAACCCAGCGCGCACTCTCACCACCAATCCGCACACACTCCGCGCCACCACCTCGAGACATAAACCCCCCGCCTCCACCCACAGGGCCCGTCGCGCCCGAGCCCGCAACTACAGAATACTGCGAAGTGTGCCACGTACCTGTCCCCAAAGCCACAACAAATACAAAAGACCAAAAAGCACTTCCCCACGAAGCCTCTCTCGTGCACCAGATCTGTCTCGCTCACTCACACCCGCCATCGCACCTCGACCGCACACGCTCAGGTCTCCGATACCTCTCTACCTACGGCTGGGATCCTGATAGCAGACTTGGGATTGGCGCATCGGGCCGTGAGGGGATCCGCGAACCCATCAAACCCCATGCCAAGCATGGTACGGCTGGACTGGGGACTGGACTTGATCGGGATGGAGATCCGTTGCCGCCTAGACCTGCGCCGGTGAAGGTGCAGAAGCTCAATGCTAAGCAGACGCGGAATAAGATTGCGGAGGATAAGGAGAGGGCGGAGAGGATGAGGAAGGCTTTTTATCAGAATGATGAGGTTTTGAAGTATCTTGGGAAGGGGGCTTAGGTGGTGGGTTGCATGGATGGATGGATATGCTTCAAATATTCTTTTTGTCTTGTTTTTGTGTTCGATGATACCCCTATTTGTTGTTTTATTAGTTCTAAGAATACCTAGTCGGCGGCTTATGCGGCCTTGTCATGTCTTTTTTTTTGTTGCTCTTTAGATGCTCTTTTTAGATGTACACGAAGGCCGTAAAAAAGGTATAACTAGTTCATGCAAGAGACCTTTCTATGTACAATCTTTGATGTGTGGTTTCATGTGGATATCACTTTCATAGAGATACAGCATTTGTTTCTGTTTGAGTGCTTAACTTGGATATTTACCGTAGGCATTTTATGTTGAAACCGGTGTCCAGATTCTACCTAACATGAATTGTAGTACAGTGAACACATTCCCATGACTTGAGTCTTTATAGGACTCATCTTAGGAAATAAATAAAATAACCGCTGACAATAGCGCCTTGAATGCTAGGGACCAGACCAGACCAACAGAAAGACAAGGAAAAGAATGGTATCACAAAAGCGCTGGACGGGGACAGCAGGACACAGAAAACAGGATGGGGCCAAGAGAAATAGAAATGGCGAATGCTACTTGAAGAAACGGTATTTTTTCTCCTTCTTGTCCTTCTTGTCCTTGTCTTTCTTGTCCTTATCTTTCTTGTCCTTCTTGTCGTGCTTTCCGCTGCCAGATGAGGCAGGGCTGCTTCCGCTTCCGTTTCCGTTTATTGACATACCAGCCATCAGTGCCTCTGGCGGAGCTGGCGGGTTGAGGTGTGCTGTTGAGACGGGCTTCTTCTGTGGTGGCGGATTGGGAGCTGGAGGGGCCTCGCGCTCGAAGAGATGGGCTGGAGCAGTAGGTTTGGGGCGCTCGTATGGGAGGTCTAGACGACGCCGGTCAACACCAAGGTCCCCTACCTGGCGGAGGAAGAGACTCGGGGTCAACATATGGGTTGTGGCAAGGTAGACATCCCGGTTGTATGCCGCTGAGATTTCGTGACAGGCTCGTGACTCGCCGTAGGTGGCACCACCGGCCACAAATACGATTATGCGCTGTCGGGGCTGGTCGACGGATCTTGTGCGTGCCCAGGTGGGTTTTGCGCTGCGTAACGAGGCTTGCTGTGACTGCATTTCTTGAGCAGCTATGGCGCCGTCCGTCTCGGTGTGCGGACGTGTGAAGGGGAAAACAGTCGGGTCCAGATTGCCCTGAAGTTGGTCTTCGAGCATCTGCTTGATAGCTAGCTCATACCGGTTTAGGCTGAGCTCCTCTGATTCGGGTGGTGGGTTTCGTCGGTTGAAAAGAGGTTGCGCTGGTGGCTTTTCATCCTTTAGAGGTTTCTCGACACGAACTCCAAGGAGTTCGAGGTTGGCGATCACCCCTCCGTCTTGTGGTGGGAGTCCAGCGTGCGCCATAAGTTTGCGAATGTCACCACCTAGCAATCCACCACGATACATGATGTACAGAAGTATGAGTCGAAGCCGATCTGGTTGTACGACCGAGTCGTCATCGAGGAGCTGTACGAGTTGCGCTGCTAGGTTCTTTGCCTTTTTGTAGTTCTCATCCAGACCTGTGGCGAATGACTGCTCGGTGGAGCTCACTTCCAAGAGTTTGCGGGACTGGAAGTAGTTCATACACTCTTGTGCCATATTGAGGTGCAGCGTGTAGGTGTCCTTACCTTGTTGGAATTCTGTCAGTCCGCCCAACATATCCTTGATGGTGTTCACGTTAGATTTGTCATTACTGAAAAATGCCCAAGTTAGTATTTCGACTCTGGTATGGGGAAGGCCCGTTGAAACTAACTCGTCTGCAAACTGAGGGTTTGCTGCTCGGAATTTGGCAAAGTCCTCGCCCAGTTTTCCAAGAACATCCTTCATATGCATATGGCGGTAATCCACCCAGACTCGGTCATTCTCGCCAATCTCCATCTCCTTGACCTCCTCATTTCTGCTGCTCTGATTTAAAACCGTCTTGTAGGTGACCTTGTCTCCATCTGTGAGAGGCAGAAGATCATGGACCATGGCCTGGTATGTAAACTCGTGAAGAAGGGGCGCGAACAAGTCCATGGAACGGTCTACTACAAGTAGTACGCCTCGGGGGCGGTTTGTTTGGGGCGGGAAGTCACGCTGATGCTGCGCAAACTGATCCAATTCATTTTGAATAAAACGCGCCAAGTGAGAGCACATAACTCCGGCTTCGTGAGTCGGAGACCGGGGCCGATAGTACCGAATCACAGGGTATTCGCCCAGGGAAGCGCAAAGAGAGACGACCTTGTGTCAACGTCAGCAAGCCCAATTGGCATTCTCGGAGAGTATATCTTACCTTCTGGGCCAATTCTTCCAAATGACGCCGAATTAAGTTGTTGCAACCCGGGTGGAAGAGCATCGGGAAGCTCCACGGGTCCCGGAATGTGACCAAGCGTGATTCCCTGGGATAGAAATTGATGTTCATAGTGTAAAAGTCCGCAATGCGCTCGCGCGCCATTTGGGACCGGTCAATCCGGGATCGCAGCTGCGGGTCGAGGGCTATAAGCTGTGTGAGCTAAATGACGTCGCGATGGGTTCGGGTTCACCAGCCCACTAACATGAAGTCCACACCAAGAATGCCTTTCTGTACCGGCCCACCTCGAAATCTGCCATTAGACAGTCGATCACATACGATTCCGGGGACAATATGTACAACGCGTCCATATCGGGATTGGACGGTCGTCGATGTTCGATCTGTTCGACATCTGTGGTGTGGTGATTAGTGAGATCGCTTGAGTCGCAAAGAACACGACGAGCTCACTGCAAACATTGAAATTGAGGATTTCCTCCTCCTTCACAGCGCCGTAGACCAATTTCTTGCTGGTCTCATCGACCACCAGTACTTTCCACTATTAGGGGGAGGGTTGCCGTCAGTATCCGCGGTAGAGGGGCTTGGTCGGAGGGGTCGGGCTCACCTCATGGCCACCGGTATTGCGGATTGTGTTCAGTATAACTATTCCCGACAGTATCAGGTCAGTCAGGGGTTCTTGCAAGAGGTAGTAGAAGCAGTCACCCACAGTCGCGTTGGATGTTAATTATCGAGGAGCCCATGATGGCGGGCAGCCCACAACTTGGGGCTTCAGGGTCAAGACTGGAACAGAAAATAAAGAGTACAAAAAAAGAAAAAAGCAGACAGATATAGTAAGGAAGAGTGAATAGAGGTTCAGTTCAAGGAGGAGGAGAGGTGGCCGTCTGAGGTATATGAAGGGAAGATGGTTTTCCCCACCATTGGAGCTTTAAAGTGGATCAGGTCGATAAGGGAACTTTTTTGGCTTCTCTCCTTATGTCCCCTTGTTGTTTAATCTTCTACCCTTTCTCTTTGTTACGGACTTCGGACTTTCTTTGTTCTTGAATTGTTCCTCTCTACGGGATTGGAGCGTCCTCGTCGTCTAGGAATGCAGCCATGGACTGGCGTTAGTCGCTCCCTCACTTTGCGACCCTTAGCTCGTTTCGCTGTACGACCCTTCACTACAACCTCGATTCTGCAACGATCAAGAAAGGTCAAACCCGAGATCTTCACAGACAGGAAAGACACAAAAAAAGGCAAATCACAAGGAGGAGTTTCGGCCGCAAGGTCCGCCCGACAGGATATTGCGGCCGCACGAGATTTCAATGAACTGGTGGATGCGACTCTGCACGATGTATACGGCAAGTTGAAGAAATCAGGCGATTCACTTGAAGGATGGACCCAATTCGAGCGCCAAATTAAAAACGCCTGCAAATCAGATGATAAGAAGGCATCTGCACAATGGGGACCCCTTCGGCATACGAAGGTAGCGCTGCAAAAGGCCTACCTCGCCTCTGGAATTCAGGGCCTGCGGGAGGAGGTGGAATACATGCAGTATTCGGAAAACATCACTGCGAGGTTTTCAGCACCCATATTGCAAGCACAACAAGAAGTAACCGACCTTCGATGGCCAGCCGAGTGGTACCCGCGCGCACGATCAATGCAGCGAACAATCCATCTCCATGTCGGGCCGACGAATTCCGGAAAAACCTACCATGCACTACAACGGCTGGCGAAAAGCAAGAATGGGTTCTATGCAGGTCCGCTGAGATTGCTCGCGCAAGAAGTATATCATCGATTCAAGGCAGATGGGGTTCCATGCAGTCTCGTCACTGGTGATGATGTTAAATTCCCCGACGATGATAAGGTGCCACGTATTACCAGCAATACCGTGGAAATGGTTAGCCTTGGACAGGAATACGATGTTGGCGTGATCGATGAGATCCAAATGATTGCTAACTCGTCAAGAGGATGGGCATGGACTCGAGCTTTCCTTGGTGCCCAGGTAGCTGAACTGCACCTGTGCGGTGAAACCCGCGCCATACCATTGATTCGGGAGCTATGTGCACTCACGGGAGACAATTTGGAGGTCCACCGCTACGAACGTCTGAACGCCTTGGAGGTGATGCCGCACAGTTTGAAGGGTAATCTTAATAGCCTTGAAAAGGGCGATTGTATAGTCGTCTTTTCCCGGAAAGGTATACACGCCATGAAGGCAGACATCGAGAAGACCACCGGAAGACGCGCAGCCATCGTTTATGGTGGTCTGCCAGCAGAGATTCGGACCCAACAGGCGAATCTGTTCAATGACCCAGATAATGATTATGACTTCCTCGTGGCGAGTGACGCGATTGGCATGGGTCTTAACCTGTGAGTTCTACGTTCCCTTGTTATATTTGCGCTCCATACTAACCAACAATAGGAGCTGCAAACGCGTTATCTTTGACACCCTCGTCAAGCGTGTCCCGACTGGACTTCAACGGCTTACTGTCCCCGAGATTAAACAAATTGGCGGACGTGCTGGTCGGTATCGCCCAGCCAATGCCACGGAAAGTGAAAATGAGGAGCCTAACGTGGGCCTGATCTCCTGTCTCGAAGAGGTTGACCTTCCATATATCCAGCAAGCTCTGAAATTGGAGCCCCCGCCGCTGAGTGCAGCTGGCATCTTCCCTCCAGAATCTGTTTTCCGGAAATTCGCCGCCTACTTCCCACCAGGTGTACCTTTCGAATATCTGATCAAGCGGGTCTTGGACATTGCCAAAGTCAACCCTTTGTTCTTCTTGTGTGACCCTAGCAGTCAGTTGGAAAACGCCGAAATCATCGACACTGTCAAAGGGCTGCCATTCGAGGACCAGTTAAAATTCATGGTTTCTCCAATGGACCGTAAAAGTTCAGGTGCACGTGATGTTACCGGTGCTATGGCGGACTGTGTAGCCGAACATCATGAAGGGCGACTGTTGGATATCGCCTATCTCAACCTGGAAGTCATCGAGCAGCCCGTTTCTGGCAGTAATGAGTATTTGCATGATCTAGAGAGCCTTCATAGGGCAGTTATCTTGTACCTGTGGCTCAGTTTCCGATTCGGTGGGGTCTTCACTGACCGAACTCTGGCAAGTCATGTCAAGGAACTTGTTGAGCAGCGGATGGTTCGGGCATTGACTGAATTCTCCGCTAACAAGAGGCTGCGGAAGGGTGCTTCTCTGAAGCGCCAGATTGCCCTGCAGAAACAGCTCTTGGAGCAGGAACGCATGGGAGTTGCTGGAGACTGGATGCAACCATCTGGTGAAGGAGAGCAATTGGAAATCAATCTCTCCGAAGAAACTGCTTCGGAGGTTGGAAAGGCTGCAGAGGGTGAATCGTCCGACGCTGATCTCTCATTATATGAGCCATCACCGGCAGCAGAGGGTGAGGAAGAGGGTGTATCCCCCGACTTGGACGACTCGGAGTCTGACTCAAAAGAGTCCTACTATGACACAGAAATCCCCAAAGAGTGATGAATATGTACAACAAGAAATATGTATATTAGATGTATAAAACCGATCTCCAATACTCAATACCTAATACTGTTACATTGTGACCATAAATCGATGAAGTCTCACTTGACCAACACCAGGGAAAAGTGCATACCGCCGTACCAAGACTTATAGTGGCCAGGGTTCAAACCCCCTTTTGTAGGTGAGAGTTTATGCCTGAGTGCCTTATTTGGCACCGCTTTTTACACCGCTCTATACAGTGTATGGTAAGTTTATTGATGCTACAGCTGTCGAAAACGAAGCTTTTCATCTGCACAAAAATGGCAGTATCCCTGTTTCGGTCGGTTTGCAGATATCTCTATCTTTTGTGGCGGGTTACAAGTGTTAACAATGAAGAGGATTTGATAGATTGGGGGCTTTGTCTATGTATGGTAGGAATTGATTTAAATGGGGATGAAAGGCTTCATTTTTGACACTTGTAAACCGCAATCCTAGGTTCTGCCAGCTGGATAACTATACACTAATAAACACTTAAGGAGTAAAGGGCGGTATGTTAAATAAAGGAGGCGGTATAATTAAGGAGAAGGCGGTAGCAGAAGAGTATGATTACTAAGGCATCTGGAATAATTTTTCTGCTGTTCTAAAGTCAGGCATTCAGGCATAAAATCATCTATAAAGGGGGTTTTGAACGCTGGCCACTATAAATAAGTCTTAGTATACCGCCGTATCTTATCGGTGGCAACTTCGGCTGCACTAATTTTCCGCCTTCAAGATCCCGAGCTGCGACGGGAGATGTTTTGCGCGCTCGCCAATTGAAACGTTACTTCTCCAGCTTTGCTGGTTCTAACTTTTATCTGGTTGGATCTCTTTTGTCCTACCGCCCATCATGGATGACCTTGAGTCTCTGGAGCTGTTCTCGCTCGTCTCGCGCGTGACGAACGAGTTCGAGAATCACCTCGGAATCGCCGACAAGACCCTCGCAGAGTTCGTAATCGACCAGCACCTCAAATGCAACGGCAAGTTTTCCGATTTCAAGAAATTTTTCGACGACATGGGCGGCGAATTCCCACAAAGTCTCCTGGAGAGTGTCGACCGCATGGTGCTCACGATGCACCCCAAGTACAAGGGAAAGAAAGCAGAGAACGACAAGGGAACTTCTGATGCCAACGACGATATGGCTTTGTTTGATGCTCTAGAGCAAAAGTCTCGCGTGTTCAAGGGCCTTGCGGTCCCCGATACGGAGAAGCGCTGGGCGGAAGAAGACTACACAGATCGCCAAGCGGCACACGAGGCCGACGCACAAGCAGGTGCGATGGACGACACTTTCGCCATGCTCGAGGGCCTGGCAGGAAAAGCGAAGGAGGACAAACCACATGCATCGAGAAACGACCGTGGAACGGGGAAGCGGAGCCGTAGCCCCGAACACAACGATTACGACCGTGGACGGCGCAGAGACAAATACCGCTTGCGATCAAGATCCCGAAGTGCCCAGCGTTATAACAAAAACGATGATCTCGTGGACGAGTTCGGTAGATCGATTGGAAAATACAACAACCGGGAAGACAGCCGTCGCAATGGTCATAGTGACCGTCGGAGACACCGTGATCGTGACGAGGATGATGATTTCCGCCGTCCTCCGCCTGTCGAGCTGGATGACCACCCCGTTGTGTTCAAAATCTACGACGGAACCGTCACAGGTGTGAAAGATTTCGGTGCTTTTGTGAATCTAAAGGGCGTCAAGGGGAAGGTTGATGGTCTTGTTCACGTCTCAGCAATGCAAGAAGGAGCACGAGTCAATCATCCCTCAGATTTGGTCTCACGCGGACAACCAGTCAAAGTCAAAGTCGCTAGTATTGAAGGCACTCGCATCGGACTGTCCATGAAGGAGGTGGATCAAGTGACAGGCATGGATCTTGTTCCCCAGAAGCGCCTTGCTTCTGGTGCAAATATGGAACGTCTCGATGGTGGATTCGCAGATGATATGTACGGCAGCCTCGGCTCCGATGTGCCCGTTATTGAAGGTTCCGGAGGTCGGCGAATAAGGAATCGAAAGCGCATGACTTCGCCAGAGCGGTGGGAGATCAGGCAATTGATTGCCTCCGGTGTTGCCTCTGCAGCGGACTATCCCGATATCGACGAGGAATATAACGCAACGCTCACCGGCGAAGACGCTTTCGAAGAGGAGGAAGATGTCGACATTGAGGTCAAAGACGAGGAGCCTCCTTTCTTGGCTGGCCAGACGAAACAATCCCTCGAACTTTCTCCTATTCGTGTTGTCAAGGCTCCCGATGGTTCAATGAACCGTTCTGCTATGGCAGGCACCAACCTTGCCAAGGAGAGACGCGAACTGAAGCAGCAGGAAGCACAGGACAAGGCGGCCGAAAAGGCGGCGGACGTTGATCTGAACGCTCAATGGCAGGATCCCATGGTTGCACCGGAAGAGCGAAAGTTTGCTGCTGATTTGCGCAGTACGCAGCAGCCCAAGCCGGACGAGGCTGTACCGGAGTGGAAGAGAGTGACGATGGGCAAGAACCCATCTTTTGGAAAGCGGACGACCATGTCGATAAAACAACAACGCGAGAGTCTGCCGGTCTACAAGTTCCGGAAGCAATTGCTGGACGCAGTGAAGGACAATCAAATGATGATTGTCGTTGGAGATACGGGTTCTGGAAAGACCACGCAGTTGACGCAATACCTAGCCGAGGGCGGATATGGAAACAATGGCATGATTGGTTGCACCCAGCCTCGCCGTGTTGCTGCCATGTCAGTGGCTAAACGTGTGGCCGAGGAAGTTGGCTGCAAGCTCGGAGCAGAGGTTGGATATACCATCCGTTTCGAGGATTGTACCAGCCCAGACACCAAGATCAAGTACATGACCGATGGAATGCTTCAGAGAGAAATTCTTCTGGATCCAGACCTCAAGAGATACTCCGTTATCATGCTCGACGAAGCGCACGAGCGGACAATCGCAACTGATATCCTCTTCGGATTGTTGAAAAAGACGGTCAAACGAAGACCCGATCTCAGATTGATTATCACATCCGCCACACTGGACGCTGAAAAGTTTTCTGAATACTTCCACGGCTGTCCCATTTTCTCCATTCCTGGCCGAACTTTCCCTGTCGAAGTCATGTACTCCAAGGAACCCGAATCTGATTATCTGGATGCCGCACTCATCACTGTCATGCAGATTCACTTGACCGAACCGCGAGGTGACATTCTGGTTTTCCTAACAGGCCAAGAAGAGATTGATACAGCATGTGAGATTTTATTCGAGCGCATGAAAGCTTTGGGACCTAGTGTTCCTGATCTGGTCGTTTTACCGGTCTATTCTGCACTACCCAGTGAGATGCAGAGTCGGATTTTCGATCCAGCACCCCCGGGCGGACGTAAAGTCGTCATTGCAACTAATATTGCGGAGACCTCGATCACAATTGATCAGATTTACTACGTTATTGATCCCGGTTTCGTGAAGCAGAACGCCTACGATCCGAAGCTCGGCATGGATTCCCTTGTGGTGACTCCCATTTCTCAAGCGCAAGCTAAGCAAAGAGCTGGCCGTGCCGGAAGAACAGGACCTGGAAAGTGTTTCCGACTGTACACGGAGGCTGCCTATCAGTCTGAAATGCTTCCAACAACCATTCCCGAAATTCAGCGTCAGAACCTCTCACATACCATTCTCATGCTCAAGGCAATGGGTATCAACGA
The DNA here is from genome assembly GCA_030142185.1 of Penicillium thymicola. Lineage (NCBI taxonomy): Eukaryota > Fungi > Ascomycota > Eurotiomycetes > Eurotiales > Aspergillaceae > Penicillium > Penicillium thymicola. Next base: position 13,462 of record LACB01000417.1, read on the forward strand.
CCTCCTCCACTTTGATTTCATGGACCCACCTCCTACCAACACCATGTTGACAGCACTCGAAGAACTGTATGCCTTGTCAGCACTTGATGATGAGGGTCTTTTAACTCGCCTCGGACGAAAGATGGCCGATTTCCCCATGGAACCTGCGCTTGCCAAGGTGCTCATTGCATCTGTGGATTCAGGCTGCTCCGATGAAATGCTTAGCATTGTCGCCATGCTGTCCATCCAGTCTGTCTTCTACCGCCCCAAAGAAAAGCAGCAACAAGCAGACCAGAAGAAGTCCAAATTCCACGATCCGCACGGCGATCATCTGACCCTCCTCAATGTGTACAATGGGTGGAAGAACGCAGGCTTCAACAACTCCTGGTGTTTCGAGAATTTCATCCAAGCACGACAGATCAAGCGCGCCCAAGATGTGCGCCAGCAGCTGATGGGCATCATGAACCGCTACAAGCACCGCATCGTCTCTTGCGGCCGGGATACCATGAAAGTGCGACAGTCCCTGTGCACCGGCTTCTTCCGCAACGCAGCGCGTAAAGACCCCCAAGAGGGATACAAGACCCTGGTGGAAGGAACGCCCGTATACATGCACCCCAGCTCCGCGATGTTCGGTAAACCGGCCGAGCACGTCATCTACCACACCTTGGTCCTCACGACTAAGGAGTACATGCACTGCACGACTGCTATTGAGCCGAAGTGGCTCGTGGAGGCAGCGCCCACTTTCTTCAAGGTTGCACCTACGGATCGATTGTCGAAGCGTAAGAAGGCGGAGCGCATCCAACCCCTGCACAACCGCTTTGCTGGCGAAGACGATTGGCGTATTTCTGCCCAGCGGCGGCAGGGCAGAGGTGGTGGTGGTGGAACTTGGGGTTGATTTTTGTTGTCTTTCCAATATGCCAGCCATGGTTGCAATCGTGAGTATTTTATTACTTGCGTCTTATATCTCTTTGCCATTGTTTTTGCATCAATCACTTAGCTTAAAATATGGGAGTTACTTGTTTTGAATCTAGTTCTTGTATGATATCTAGATGGGATTATTATGGTTTATTACATTCACCACTAAGCATTCCTAAGTGATACCGGCACCCTGCTAGCAAAAAGCCTTCGTCAAATCAAGCCTTCCTGTCTAGTGCAGAGCATAGTTATAACGATAATATATATCAAAAAGCCGTTTGTTAGGAATTGTGTCTTCCCCCCCATTGTATATATAGTTTACGACTGATTACCCTGAAATGGCATGTAGGAAAGACATACACATATCGTCTATCTCACTATAAATAAATAGAAACTTCTTATCAGGCCGAGGTAAACGTTGCTTTGGTCCCTTCCTAAGCCAACTAGTGCCAATGTATGATAATTTGTCTTACGGGGATATTAAATGGTAACCAACAAAATGTATGAAATCGGACCACAAGAGAGACCGGTACTCGGCCAAGTCCGTATTATCCTAAGCCCGGTCATCGTAATCCATCTGGTCATAAGAGAGAATATATAGAATTACAACTCAGCATCATAACAAATATTGCTCATCAACACCTATAGACTCCACCTGAGATGGCTCACGAACAAGGAAATACTCGACCATGGGCTCCATTCCGCCATAACGGGAGTAGTCCACCGATACCGTATCCACCAGTTGAAAGCCAAGGTTGAGGTATAGCTTCAGTGCAGCGGGTTCCGACATCACATAAGTTTTTACTCCTTGTTGATCTGCGATCTGTAGTCCGCTTTGCACGAGCATACTCCCGATACCTTGACGCCAGAAAGAAGGGTCTGTTGTCAAATAATCAAGAGCTGGAGAGTGTTATCAGTAATGCGCCTGCTACTGATATATCGGTGTGCATCTTACTCAGAAAAGGCCCATCTGCCGTAATTCGGACATCCGCTTCTTCGAGAGGAGCACTGCGATAATTCATCATCTCCCCAACCTTTAGGCCTATAGGCTGTCCACTCCGGGTGTTTTCTTGATACTGTTTCTCATACGCTGCGCGGTCGGCGGGAGTCCCTTCGGCTACCTGTGCTTCAAGCCAGACATCGCCCTTCTTTGCCAAAGGTTGAGGGAGGCTCCATCGTGAATACCCCACCACTCGACCGGTCTCGACATCGATAACCTTCTGATGCCGTTTGGTTTCTGTGCCGGTCACTAAATTCCAAGGAAGGCGCTTGGTGGCCCCAGGAATAATGCCTTCGGCAGATGGATCATCCCATAGACACCTCCAGTGGGGATCGGTGAGACGAGCACCCATCATAGTCGCTGCAAGGCCCGGGGCATCTTCCGGGAAACAGGGCTGAATGACAAATGTCATGATGGGGAATGAAGACAAGACTCGAGGGGCTTCAACTTCTGACTGGGAGAATCGGCTGTTAGAGGCAAAGAGGATGTGTTCTAGAGAATGCTACTCAATGGAAAAATAATGATGGCATTCACTATATTAAAAAAAAAAAAAAAAAAAAAAAAAAAAAAAGCAGACAGGGAGAGTGAAGAAGAGAGACGGGAGGTAAGAGGAAACTACCGGACTATATATAAGGTCGTGATGCCATGAGGGGCACAAGACCACCTAACAAGTGTCCTGAGGGTGATGGTCAGATAAGTTAAGACTTATCTTGAACGGCTCTAAGGCAACAGTATCTTTCAACCTAGCCGCTTTTGGGACGTGTGTGGGTGACTAAATTTACCAACTGGGACATAGCTCTACCATTGGATAATTCATCAATGAGAGAGTTATGCCCTGGTACACTTAATCGCTAGTATACGTCCCAAGAGCTAATTGTCCGAGAGTCGTGTAGCATCCCTGTAAAAGCTGATAATGATCGGCATTAGACACTGCAATAAAGAGCCTGCTAACACCGTAGGACTCCGATAAGCCTGTTGTATGTATCCGGGCCATTCATATCGCTGCCAACAGAGGATTAAGTGCCATTCCCATACAGAGTCCTTGCTAACAGGCTGTCTAAGCCAGCATTTCGAAGATATCGTGTAAAGGGCGGAGAGAAATCGACAAGCAGATATGTACAAAGGTAAAGGATGGAGATGATGTTGTCTCCACTTATCGGAGGCTAATAGCACACCGCCCTGATATTCATCTGGCAGAAGGAGGCGGTGTATCCACACTTTTGTACCGGGCGGGGAGCCCTCAACCAATCAACGAGCTGGGGATGTCGATGGTATCGGAACATCGATAAAAAAAAAAATAAGTTACAACACCAACCCACCAAATCATGTCGCACATCACAGAGCATCCCTCTCGGGCGAAGAGAAGAAAGCTCGATGATCCTAAACCGGAGAAACCGATTGTCACGTCCAATATCAAGTCTGCTGCTTCATTGCGTGAACTGTTAGCTGTCCAGCAAAATGCCCCGTTGGCAAAGCAAGGTGAGGCAGATCGCAAGCCACCCAAAGCTACACCAAAACTGACTAGAAGATAGGTATAATCAAGTTTAAAGAGTTTCTGCTGTCAATTGCACAGACAGAAAAAGAGAGCGACAAAGCAGAGAAATTGCGTGTCCTCAAGGAGTATTGCGATAAGCAAGTCACCAACTCCGGGAAGGAGGATGAAACCTCAGTGTGCTTTGCAGACATAATCCAATCTTGGTCATTTGGCGATAGCAATAACAATGAGCCTTTATTGACTAGTGTCCCTTCTGTTCTTGCGATCTTCCTTAAGACGATTTCGTCGGAACTGGAGTTCCGGGAATTCGGAATCGCGCTTTGCAAGCATCTGCTGCAGAAAGACCAGCTGAGATTGTTCAACCGCGGTCTGACAGCAACCAAGTCTAAAGAGCACTTGATCTCACCATGCCTCCGTTTGCTTACGGAGATCGTGACTTTTGACGGAGGAGCAGTGGCACGACAGCTGTACCTTCGCCGGTACATTACCTTTAAGCGACTGGAAGTCTTCTTGACCCCCAACAAAGCACAGGAGGTCTCAGAGGATGCGTCCAACAAGTCGACCCTTAGACGCAACGCTCAGCGATACCTGCTAGCGAACCTGAGAGTTCAGCATGCATCCGAGAAGAATGATATCATCGAACAGCACAAAATCACCAGGTCTTTCCTCGAATACATCCGGAAAGATCCGCGGGACACTGTACTAGAAATTATCAAGGCTATTGAAAGGGACGTGGTACAAGATTCCGCTCTGTCTCGCAAATCGAAGAGCAAGTTTTTCAACAGACATAATCTCGAACGACTGGTCACGCTTTATGGCTATGATCGTGAGTCAGATGAACCTAATGCTGGAGGTGTCATAATCGCCAATGAGATCCACCGAGTCATGATGAATGTGTGCAAAACTGCCGGACTCGGCGTTCTCCTCCCCGAGACCGGCTGGTATCCCGTCGGAACCGACCCAGAGACCTTAGCTGTGGATGATGATGCATGCATTGAATTAGGCCTCGATTCCCCCATCTACGTCGACAAATACCGAGATTCTGTCCCTGTGCGCAATGGTTCCCTTTCATTCCTCATCCAGTGCCTTCGGCCTGATGTGGATAGTCTGCAGATTGAACTGCTGGTATCGATCTTCAGAGTCGCCCCAGAACTCGTTGCCGATTACTTCTCGAGGAAAACTATGTTTATTTCAGACCCCAAGGCCACCCCCTCGTGGATGGCCGAGTCCGCTTTCCTTTTCTCAACTGTGCAGTTGCCTGTCCCTGCAAACTGTGGCTGGAAGGATAAGCAGCCTATCCTGCCACCGCCGGTTTCTATCGTTATTGAAAATATTCTCCCCCGCCCCCTTGGCCAGAAGATTATGACCCGATGCCTCAACCAGAACGCGGAGATTATCACTCTGTTCGCCGTCCGAATCTTGACTCTCGCGTTCACTAAGCTGCGTGCTGTTCTCAAAATCTTCCAGGCGGATCACGGCCAAGGTCAGCTATTCTGGAACCAGGCTTCTGCTAAGTTGCTGGCCGAGTTCTCTCGCCGGTGCCCTGCTGTCAAGGACGTCGTTGTGCTCTTCCGAAGAACAGAAAAGGAGGACCCGACCCAGCAGGAAGCTGTTGCAGAGCTCTTGACCTGTTACTATGAAGTGATGCCGGACATTGCTCTGGAAGAAAGCTTTGACGTCTCACTAGTGTTGGTTGATGTTCTAAAGCGACTGGAAGCCCCAGACGTTAGCACGGATGATTCCGAGTCGCTTTTAAGCCAACTTCAGAGCATCCTCCAGATCGCACAACAGTCCGCTTCTTTACGTTGGTGGCAAAAGCCAGCATCCATGCAATACTCACCCTTCACCTCGATTCTCAAGGTTCTCATGGATACTTCAGACAAGGACTCTTCGCGCCGTATCTCTACGCTGCTCAAGACTGTTCTGGTTGATAACTCTGTTCTGCAAAACTCCCCACACGCATTTGCATCTGTCTTATCTAGTCTTGAGAATTCCGAGGCTGATTCTTTGCATCAACAGCTGGTCTTCTTTGATAACTGTGTCTCACGTGTCGCCAAGAAGCCCGTTCACTACTTGGATCTGCTACAGTCATTATCTGAGGATGCGTCTAGAACGACTAGCGCGCTTGTTGCTGCGATTGTTGAGCAATGGCCCTTTGTCGTTAAGAGCGGAGATGCATCCACGGAAGCTGCCGTTGGAACCTGGATCGCAAGTCTTCTGGGTAATCTGAAGCAGGCGGGCGAGAGCATCAAGGTGCTCAAAGCTGCTCGGGATGCATTGGTTGAAGCAACTGAGACTAAGAAAATCAAGTCTCTTCTTAAGAAGTCCCTGAAGGAGGCAGATAATGACGACAATGAGGATAAGATGGACATTGACTCTGGCTCTAATGTGCCTAGTTCATCCAACAAAGCTTCTACCGTTGACCTCGATGAGATCTTTGGATCCCTGCCCACCGAAGGCACAACCCACAATGCCCTGAACAAATGGGAAAGGGAGGATATTGCAGAAGCAGTAGACCAGGGCCACGTCGCCGAATTGATGCTCTGCCTCTGTTCTCAACACGAAGAAGTCCGAAGACAGGCCTTCGCCAATATCATTCGTTTCATGGCCAAACTCAAGGAATCCACCTACGCTGAATGGCGCACGGTGTTTACTCTAGCCGGTGAGCTTCTCGAGACGGTCAACAACATTGGCATGGAGAAGCCCGTTCCTTGGATTGTGGGCGAGTGCGCTGCAAACTGCCTGGAGGTTCTCATAGACCCCCTCCACAAGGTTTACGGCAAAGTCAACAAGTTCCTGCAGAAGGCACCATCTTGGGAAGTCGAGAAGATCCCAACATACTGGGTTGACAAAATCCTCCTGCACGAGCCTGAGTTGGATGATGGGTATTTCGAGGAGATCGACTGGCTCCTCAACCTGTTTATCAAGGCACTCCGCACCGAGGCTGTAAGTTTCTACCTTTTCGGTTCTACACTCGAGAATCACAATTACTAATAGATTGAATGTAGGATATGGAGGTTTACCGACGAGCCAATGTCTTCGAGCGCATTCTTTCCCTCTACCAGTCCCCAACCCTCGGTCCCGCAGCTCGACGAAAGATCCTGCACATTGTGTACCGCGCCGCCCAGGTCGGTGGCAGTACCACCCTGATAACGCGTTCTGGTGTCATCAGTTGGATCCAGATCCAAGCTGCAGAGGCTGGTCCCAAGGAGGCTGGTCAGCTTGCAGCACTTGCACGTGCTTTGTATGAGAAGTGTGATCGTGAGCGAGTTGACGGTTGGAGTAATGGGACTCTTGGACGGGTCGTTGATGAGATTCAGGCGCAAGTTTGAGGCATTGGAATTTGTACAATAGCAGATTGGATCATTGGCGTTCTTGCGTTTCTGGTCATATGTAGTTAGGTGAAATAAACCGTGTCAAATGTCCATTTATCTTCGACAATATACTATCACACATATCCTTTTTGGGTGCTACTGGTTTTGAAGTCTAGGCCAGGATCAGGTTGGGAAGAAAGGATTGCACAACATTTTCGCATAATCCAACTGTGGTTCCGTAGTTATCCATTGACTACGACTCCCCCATTCGGATGCAGGCTTTGGCCAGAGATAAAGCTACTATCCTGACTTGCAAGGAAGACGAAACATGTTGCAACCTCACTGGGTTGTCCCGGGCGGCCCATTGGTGTACCGCTAAACTGTTCCTCCGCGGAGGTAGTCATGGTTGCTGGAATTAGAGGGGTCCAGACTAGGTATATCCTCGTTAGTTCTTGTTTTAGATATTTGGATTCAATTCCGGCCTGTTGAACTTACTTGGTCCAGGACAGACACAGTTCACCCGGATTCCATTCTTGACTTGCTGGTTAGACAGTCCTCTGGTAAAGGCAACGATGGCTCCCTTTGTGGATGTATAATCCAGCAGATCAGGGCGACCGATGTAGTGGTTGACCGAAGCGCAGTTGATTATCGTGGAGCCATTCTTCAAGTGAGGAAGCGTGTACTTGGAGAGATAGAAGATGGGATGGATATTAGTGTCGAACGTGCTTTCCCATTGAGATCTATAGAAACGTGTTAATAGCAGATTCCAGCAGAAAATAAACAAGGGATAGAAGATACATACTCTTCCAAATCTTTGATATCATCAATCATCGTTTGAGTCCCAGCATTATTGACGAGGATATCAATTCCACCCAAGCTCTTAAGGGCTGTATCAACCACCTTTTGGCAGTTCTTTTTATCCCGGAGATCGGTTGCAAAGCAATAACAGCTTTGTCCGGTTTCTTCCACTCGTTGCTTGGTCTCTTGCGCATCCTTTTCCTCTTCGGGCAGATATGTGATAAGACTAGATGCCCCTTCCATAGCAAATAGAATAGCAACTGCGCGACCGATTCCTGAATCCCCACCAGTGATGATGGCCTTCTTCCCAGAAAGCTTTCCCGCCGCTTTATAGGTCTGGTACCCATTATCCTCAGTTGGGAGTTTGTTTGAGGTGGGCTTGGGATCTTCCATTTCAGCCTGTAAGCCGGGCTTTTTGTGATGCTCGACAGGAATTTGATGGCCTGCAGTACTTATTAACAAGTAATTACCATTTTATAAGATATTAACTTACCCTGTTCAAATTGAGATTGAGGTCCCCGTGAGGGCTTTTCCACTTCCTGTTGCATGATGGTTTCAGACTGTTGTAGTAATGGAAATCGACTAGTATGGAGGTTAATGAGAAGGTTCAAATAAGATACTGATATATGAATTTTAATACAAGATAGATAGATCTATATATTATTAGATCTATATACGTATTGAATCGATCGCGTCAGTATGACGCTTATTCATGCTTCCAAATCCTGCTTCAGCATGTCGCACTCTTGGCTCTCTGTAGATCCTGTTTTCGGCTATTCTGTACTGTAGACTATACTCACATTTGCCAAAAGTGGGAAAGTGGGCGCGTGAGGCCTCAACATCTCCGGATTAATATAGTCCATTGTATACTTAAATGGTTGGATTCTGGAGACCTAAGTTCTCCATGCTTTGCCTTTCTATAATATTTTTCTTTATATACTTTGAAATTGCTTCTCTTTATTTAAATCATATGTTATTAGAGTTAACATCCTACCTAGGTAGATTTTATGGCTCATACTAATAAAAGGGAGAAAGACTGCTCAAAAATACATAAGACCGTCTATGACTTTCGCACTGTTCACTACGTACACTTGTACGCGATAGTTATATAAATATTTACACGCGTAATGCCTGAGCCCGCAAGTGATCCCTTAGTAATTTAAATTCCTAACAAGTTTCCACGCCTGTGTAGAAGGGCTATATACGCTCGTCTCTTGGACCCGCGCAGCGAACCATCCTTGTAGAGAAACGCACTCCTCTATTCCTATAACTCTGTTATGGTGTCAGTCAATTGGTCCATCACTTCAACCAATATGAATATATATGCCTACCCCAAAGCGCCTTTGTTGTCGGTTCGACTTTTCAACAATTCTTTGAAACACCGCCGACGGCTCTAGGAAAGTCTCTGCTCGATAGCACTTCACACGTCCGGAATCGTCCTTCCGGACAGAGAACACGGCAAAACCAGGAATGGTGATTTCATCCGTATCCAAGCTGTCTCCTTTGACAAGATACCGGATGGTCGCGGCTTGATAGATACGAGGGGCGACATAGTCGAAGTAGCGGATATCGTGAACCATCATGTCCAGTTGGGCATAGGTTCGTCAACCGCGAGAGCCAAATACAGTAAGTACACTATTCAGCACCCTGCAGAAGCCCTCTGACTACGAAGGTACTTAATGGTCCAATTTATTGAGTGTATTTCCATTATTTGTGCATTCGTAGAGCTAAAGAGTGGACCGACATCTGGAGTAAAGAGAACGGAGCACGATATCGGAAAATAAACCTCTTAAGGCTAGCTCTCCACATCGTGAAACAATTTCCCCTTTTACTTCGTGCAATACCAGTCAAATCGATTGTTTAGGCTTTTGTAGTCTTCAAAATGTACCCAAAGGCCTCATCAAGAATTTGAAGACCTTCCTCAATCTCCTCGGCAGTGACTGTGACCGAAGGTGCGAGACGGAAGACACCGCCCATACCCGGGAGATTTACAACATTGCAGGAGAGACCGCAAGCCATAGCGCGATCGGAGACAGCCTGGCCAAGGTCAGAGCCAGGGGCTCGTGTCTCGGGGTCAGAGATAATCTCTATACCCTGCAGAAGGCCACGGCCACGAATGTCACCAATGCACCAATATTTCTCTTGGAGTTTGATAAGGCCCTCACGCAGCTGAGCGCCACGCTCAGCAGCACGCTGGCAGATATTGTCACGCTCAACGATCTCGAGCACCTTGTTGCCAACAGCGGCAGTAAGGGGATCATTAAGGTGAGTTGTCAGCCATAGAAAACCAGCTTCCTTGCAACCCTGCTCGATTTCAGCAGTTGTGCTCACAGAGGCAAGGGGCAGTCCACAGCCGAGAGTCTTAGAGAGGGTGAGAATGTCGGGTACCACGCCTTCATTCTCGAAAGCAAACATTTGACCCGTGCGACCGACACCCGTCTGTGCTTCATCCATGATAGTAATCATGCCGCGCTTCTTGCACTCGGCGAACAGGCGGTTGAGGTATCCTTTAGGTAGGTCCAAGATCCCCCCCGTGGATAGAATTGGCTCCATGATAAACGCAGCGAGAGAGCCAACACTCTGGCGGTCGATCATGGACCATCCATAGTCCATCTCGGTTTTCCAGTCATATGATCCATCGGTCTTTCGGAAAGGTGAGCGATAGGCATATGGGGCAGGGAACGCGAGCTGGCCAGGCGTACAAGGTCCACCCCGCTTACGCCCGGCTGAGTAGGTGGCAGAACCAGAGCCCTGGGTGAGGCCATGATAACTGGCGGAGAAAGCGACAATCTCAAAGTTGCCAGTATGGCACTTGGCCATCTTGATAGCCGCCTCGGTCGACTCGGATCCGGTGTTCAGGAAGAAGGATTTTTGTAGCGGGGCTGGCAGAAAGCGAGCCAACCGCTCAGCGAGATCCACGACCGGAGGGGTAATCATGTTGCTGAGTAGGTGATCAAGTTCAGCGACATACTTGCATACGACTTCCACGATCTCAGGATGGGAGTGGCCGAGCAGGGAACTCATCTGGCCGGATGTGAAGTCGAGAATTGAATTGCCACTGGCATCATAAAGGCGTGTACCGCGAGCCTTGGTGATAATAACCGGAGAGAAAGGAACGCCCGTTATCATGAGATACTTGTCGACGTTCGACCAGAACGTCTGAGTGGTGTCCAATGAGCCCATATTGATCTTGGCAGCGGTGTAGGTGCGATATCAGATATTGAGTGACCGGAGTGGGTTAAAGTGTGTGAGAGAAATCAGCGGGACGGTCATCTTAAATAATAAAATGAATGATTGTTAGAATTCCGAATATTACTCCTCCCTGAGAGGATTGCTCTCTATCCTCGTCCTCGTAATTCAACTGTCCGCGGCGAAAGCTGTTGTGTGGGGAGA
>LACB01000418.1:0-24345 GCA_030142185.1 Penicillium thymicola
CACTTAGTAAATGACAGGACAGGCAAGGTCAATGCGTAGTGGAAGACAAGGTCCCCCACTACACTAGGTATGTACCTACCTATCTAGGTAGGTATCACAAAATCTAGCTCCATATTTCCTATTGTATGCTGCAATTCCTATTTATGTTGTAGATCTTTTTGTGTTTCTTCAAACCTCCAAAATTTGTAAATATATTTACAGTGAAAGGCATTCCAGGCTCATACTAAGCCTAGAACGGGCCTAGTGTACGCAGTATCCCGTCACCCCGCCATGTATTATTAAGCGTCAAGGGCCTCCCGATCCGATAGCAAAGAAAACCGTACCCACTACAACAACCTACCAGAGCAAAAATGCATTTGTCATCCAGACTCAAGAAGCATAGGGTATTCAAGTGGCTTCAAACAAGACCTGAAGTGGGACCCGAGAATACAAATGACATCCTTCAACCGAGTAGTATCAATGCATCTACCGAGCCGAGAGAGGACTCGGAAGATGTAACCACACCTGCAGAGTCTGAGGACTTATGGGCGAAAGCTAGGCAAAGGCTTGCTGAAGATAAGAAGATGAGCCTTATATTGGAAGAAGCTAGCCGGATTGTTGAAGAATCCGGTCTGAAGATTGGATCCAATGGTGCAGCCGACTATCAACAGCTACACATATCTCTTGACGCCAGAGTTGAAGAGCTGAAACAGAAGGAGTTAGTGATCCAGATTGACGATCATTACATCAAAGTCAGGGAGCAGCTTGTTCGGGCCATTCGAAATGTATTGGTGTTGAAAGATCTAGTCACCGCTGCTGCATCTGCAAGCCCTCCTGTGGCGATAATCTGCGCCGGCATGACTGTCTCTCTCATCGTGAGTCTCCAATGTGACTCTGTGTTTTGTTCAAGTGCCATTAGCTGATTCTCCTTTAGTTGTTTATCCGGGCAGCGGACCAGGAAGAGAGCCTTCTAGAAGGACTGGAGCAAACTTCAGGGTTGATTCCTCGTCTTCGTATGACGGAAGATCTCTACCTAAATTCTGACGCGAAAGTCGCAGACGATTTCATGGAGAAATTCAAAGAAGGATTGGTGTCATTGTACTGCCAAGTCCTCGAGTTTCAAGCTCGGTCGCTGTGTTTCTTGCGGAAGAATGCATTCTCTCGAATGACCAGGAATATGGTCAACGACAAATGGAATGAGTCGATAGATAGGATTATGACCCAAGAGACCGAAGTTCAAAAGTTCACCAGGCTTTTCGACACAGCAGAGGGCAAGCAAGACAGAGAAAGGATCTCCCAGGACTTCGAAAAAGCATTTGAAAAACACCGGCTGCAGCAAACAACATCATATCAATATGAGAAAGCAAAACGATTTGTTCAGCTGCTCAATGTCTGTCCGTACGTTGACCGAAAGGACCGGATTGACAACCGCGTACCCGGAACATGCGAATGGTTTACCAACCACACCTACTTTCAGGAATGGAGCCAGACTGACAGTTCGGGTCTCCTATGGGTCTCGGCAGATCCAGGATGTGGAAAGTCGGTTTTATCAAAATACCTGGTTGATGGAGTCCTTCCAAGTTCCAGAAAAAGGACAGTCTGTTACTTTTTCTTTCGTGACGATTATCCAGATCAGAGACGATCTATCAATGCGCTAGCCAGTATACTACGTCAACTTTTCCTGGCTCAACCGCTCCTTATCTCGGATTCTGTGCTAAAGCAGCATGATGAAGATGGTGAAAAGCTAATTGAGTCATTTCACGCACTATGGAATATTTTCAAGAGTGTCACAGCCAGCAGTGACTCCAATGAGATCATTTGCGTTGTGGATGCACTGGACGAGTGTCAGGAAGATGAAAGGAAGCAGCTCATGGAAGCTATAACAGACCTCTACCCGAGAAAGAAAGATAACCAAAAGTTGAAGTTTCTTCTTACAAGTAGACCTTACGACAGAATACGCGAAGACTTCCGAGAGCTACAGGATCAAATGCCTACAATTCACTTGAGTGGAGACGGCGAGGTCGAGTCGAAGGCGATCTCACGTGAGATCGCCCTAGTCATCGCGAAAAGAGTTGGAGACATCTCCATTCGAAAACATTTAGAGCAACACGAACAGCAATTCTTGCTAGAGAAGCTCACAGAGATAAAGAGTCGAACTTATCTCTGGGTTGCCCTGACCTTGGATTACATTCAAGCTCTCGATGGCTTCTCCAAAGGAAATGTTCGCGAAACATTGCACAATATCCCCCGCACGGTATACGACGCCTACGACAAGATTTTGACCAAAAGCAAAGACCATTCCAAGGCCAGGCGTCTACTACATATCGTCCTAGCCGCAGAGAGACCACTATCCGTGGAAGAGCTATCTCTGGCCATGGCCCTGAAGAGAGAGGATCAGTCTCTCGATGACATACAGGAATCAATGGAGCCCGCTAACCGTTTCAAATCCACGCTACGCAATATTTGCGGATTGATGCTTGTCGTTGTTGATAATAAGGTCTATCTTCTTCATCAAACGGTCAAGGAATTTCTGATCCAAAAGCTATCAGGGCCAGTTGATTTATTGTCAACTGGAAACTGGATGCATTCTCTTCCAGTAACTGAGTCGAACAAGGTTCTTGCAGAGATATGCACATGGTATCTTGATATTGCTTCAAGGGAGCCCAGTCTGGATGTGCTCTTGAACTACTCGGCAGTTTATTGGGCAAATCACTTCCGCAAAGCCAGTTTCTGTCCCCAGGATAGGATGACAATCTTAGCAGATCGTCTGTGTATCCCAGAGTCGAAATTGTTTGATACCTGGGCGAGGATATATAAGTCTAGGCAACTAGAATTCTTTTCAATGAAGCCCGCGCGACTTTCCATTCCAGCTTCCTTTGGGCTTGAGGCTGTCGTACAACACCTCCTGAAAGATTGCTCCGTAGAAGTGGATATCCAGGATCTGGAATACGGCCGAACTCCGCTTTTATGGGCTTCTGCAAATGGACATGATACTGTGATCAGTCTGCTCCTGGAAACTGGGAAGGTGGACCCAAGTTTTAAGGACTCTGAATGGGGCCGAACTCCACTTTCATGGGCTTCTGCAAATGGACATGATGCTGTGGTCAGTCTGCTCCTGGAAACCGGGGAAGTGGATCTGAATTTTAAGGACTCTGAATGGGGCCGAACTCCACTATCATGGGCTTCTGGAAATGGACATGACGCTGTGGTCAGTCTGCTCTTGGAAACCGGGAATGTGGACCTAGAGTCTAAGGACTCTGATGGTCGGACTCCGCTTTCATGGGCTGCAGCAAAAGGGCATGATGCTGTGGTCAGGCTGCTTTTGGAAACTAGGAATGTGGACCTAGAGTCTAAGGACTCTGATGGCCGGAATGCGCTTTCATGGGCTGCTGGAGAAGGATGTGATACTATCGTCAGGCTGCTTTTGGAAACTAGGAAGGTGGATCTAGAGTCTAAGGACTCTGATAGCCGGAATGCGCTTTTATGGGCTACTAGAGGAGGACACGATACTATAGTCAGGCTGCTTCTAGAAACTGGGAAGGTGGACCTAGAGTCTAAGGACTCTAATGGTCGGGATGCGCTTTCATGGGCTGCTAGGAGAGGACACGATACTATAGTCAGGCTGCTTCTGGAAACTAGGAAGGTGGACCTAGAGTCTAAGGACTCTGATGGTCGGGATGCGCTTTTGTGGGCTGCTAGAGGAGGACACGATACTATAGTTAGGCTGCTTCTGGAGACTGGGAAGGTGGACCTAGAGTCCAAGAACTCTAATAGCCGGAATGCGCTTTCATGGGCTGCTAGAGGAGGATACGATACTATAGTTAGGCTGCTTCTGGAGACTGGGAAGGTGGACCTAGAGTCTAAGGACTCTAATGGCCTGGATGTGCTTTCATGGGCTACTAGAGGAGGATACGATAATATAGTTAGGTTGCTTCTAGAAACTAGGAAGGTAGACCTAGAGTCTAAGGACCCTAGTGACCGGGATGTGCTTTTATAGGCTGCTAGAGGAGGATACGATACTATAGTTAGGTTGCTTCTAGAAACTAGGAAGGTAGACCTAGAGTCTAAGGTCTATTATGGCCGGACTCCGTTTTCATGGGCCACTGAAGACGGACACGAGGCTGTAGTCGGGCTGCTCTCAAACGCTGGAAAGGTGGACTTATATTAGTCTATCCCGAGCTTTTGGGCTGTGGGTTACTGGCGAAGAGGTAAAAGGGAGAGACAGGCATGTATTTGTTAACTGTCGAGGCGTTTATGTGCTCCGGCTAAATGTTGAAGAGGGGAACGCTCAAGGCAGTGTGCTGAATGGCACTTGGGTCGATTCAGCACTCGCAATTCAGTCTCATACCCAACTGCGCATACAAAGGAACCCAGGCTCGCTGCCCAAGAAGTCAATTCAGAGAGTTGTAGAGGTGTGTATATTAAATCTGTCTCTGCCTGCTACCTATAACTACCTAACTATCCTCCATCTCTCCAAGATATAATGCGGTCACCCAGTAAAGATAGACCTGGAGGACAGGCAAGGTTAATGCGTAGTAGAGGACAAGATCCCCAAACTATATTCTACGCTAGACATCAATCTATACATTGATATCAAGCAGATGTAATTTACGTGCTCTATGGTTTATTATCTTGGATTCAACGTATTATTCTGCACAGATCGTGTTATACCCACCACTGCCACTAGTGGCGAGGCTTCCAATCTGCTTAGTTGTGGATAGGGCTAATCTTGGTTTACTTGATAAGTTTTTTGTTAATTGGGTTGAGTGATTTTGTCCCTCTGTGCAGTATGTATGTCACCACTCATAGCACCATCATAAACTCCGGGTTACGATCATCATTGTACCCTGCATATTGATCATACTTACCATTCCTTTTGTCTCGATTGATCTTTGCGCAGTAGAGCACATTAAGCAGAATCCTATGTAAATCAGCGATGAATCTTGAGCAAACGATAGTAGATATACCCACATAAACCATGCAAACACCAACAACCCCAGGATAATGGTATGTCCGCGATGAAAGAGAGGCCCATCTCGAGATGGATAGTTGAAAGCTATAGTACTGATATTAGAGATCTGTATAACGAAATAAACTCGGTATATGGACGACTTACTCGAAACAAATCCTCCAGCATTTGCAATTGCCAGCTGCAGCGCTGATGTAGTGGCTCTTTTATAATGTCCAGCAGAGTTGTTCGACAACCACACCAGGATGCACGGTACACTGGCGTATTGACCGGTTGCCATAAGGAAAGTCATGCCATATTGAACGCGAGGGGAGTCAATATTGGCGATGGCTGCATATCCAATGATAGCGATTGGGAGAGTGAAGAGCATCACCACGCCTCGCAGACGGAGACGGTCGGAGATTATGGCAACGACAACTAGAAAATGGGTGAGAATTCTGAAAAAGACCAAAAAAAAGATAGAAAAAAAAAAAAGACAAACCTGTAAGTACAGCTGCGACAGCATAAGGTATCACAGACCATAACTGAACCTCGTTGGCATCTTTGGCGAAACCGAGGTTTTTGATAATCGTTGGGAGCTAAAAATTGTCAGTGACTTTGAGATAGACATAGAAATAGGAGAACCTTACAAACAAACCAAAGGAGTATAGTCCAGAGAGAATGGCAAAATACGCCGAGGCAGATAGCCACACTTGTAGATCCAACACACCTCGACGTACTTCGGACCATCTGAACGATTCTGCCTCAGGCGTCAAGGAACTTTTTGTGTTAGCCAAGCTTTATCATGCAGTGGATCAGAAAAGCTTACCCTTCTAGGGATCCGGGGCTATCCAGCATCAGCCTTTTCCCTCCGAATTCCTTTTCCTCTGAAGTCAAGAAAGACGCAGATTCCAAGCTATTTGGAAGAACGAAGAAACTAAACACCCCACAGACAAATGTCTAATTAAAAGTCAGACAATTTTTTAGTTTTAATCGAGACACCCTCACATACCAAAAGTCCCTCGATAATCAAAATCCAGCGCCAACCTTCTATGCCCCCTCGGGGCCCGATTTCGGCCAGTCCGCGAGCGAGAAGCCCTAATTTGTTAGTAACTGCCGAAAAATAAACGAAATCGATGGGTGTATATGTACCTCCAAATGCGCCCGACAGGGAAGCAGCTGTGTAGAACAAGCCAATCCGCAGAGCCAAATCGCCCCGTCTGTAGAAAGAAGATAAATACAAGACCTTTTTTTTTTCGTTAGCAATGACCAATGTTAATTCCGGAAAGCGTTGGAAACATACCATGCCAGGGAGAAGACCTCCCTCCGCAATACCCAACAAAGCCCGGACGGCGACGAAACCACCAAAATTCTGTACAAACCCTAAACACATGGTGATTATGCCCCAAATAGCCGTCAAGAACGGTAGCCAAATCTTCGGCGATGCTTTCTTGAGCACGAGATTACTCGGCAGCTCGCTTCCATATCAATTAGCCTCTAGTGCTAAGATGTAATGGGAGATAACGCACCTGCAAATGTAGGTGAGATAGAACACAGCCAAGCCGACATCGTATTGGTGGTCTGTGATAGAAAGGTCCGCTTCTAAACCGATAATCTTCGCATTACCGACATTGGTTCTGTCCAAAAATGACATGAGGAAAAGCAGTGCTAGAATAGGAAGAATACTGGAAACTATTAGCAGGCGAATTCTGATTGTAATGCCTGGACTGACTGTATATCTAGCTTCCACAACACTTTCCGTGTCAATTTCTGCCGATGCGCGAGGTCGCCGTGGTGATCGAGGGGCGATAATTTTGCATCTTCGAGCTCTGCCACTCTTGACTTGGGTGGGTCCATGATGGCTTGGATTGTTGCTTGGCGACGCACAAATGATCTTATTCTCCTAAGTTATCTGTTGTAGCTTAAGATGGTCAGAAAAGAGGAAAAGAATTGAAAGAAATAGCCCACAAACAATCAGAGAGGAGCTCCTTCGGCTGGCACTTCTGGGTCCGAGTTTCCGAGCCCTCTCCAGCCCCCATTTTCACCAATGGCAGAGCTTCCATGAGTTCATGCCCGGCAGTTTAGTTTCCCCGCGATCCCCGGATTTTGGCGTATTCTCCACTGGTAATATTACGGTACTATTTTCATAGGATTACTGTCAGATTACGAACCCCCTCCTGGTATTTCTCGGCGTTCACTTCTGAGCTCCGTTTGTTTCCACTTTCCGAGGTCGGAAGGAGAATTGGTCTCCAGCACCTATTCTTTAATGGAAAAACATCCACACCCAGGGCAAAATAGCTCATCGTCCGACATGTCTAGACTTTCAACCCGCCTTAAGGCATTGATCAGTGCCCCTGCCGCCCGGCCATCCACCGTCCCGGCGCCAGCAAACATAACCTCGGTCTACCAAAAGATACAACAGACCGCGCAATCCGAACAGATCTCGCAGCCATCATGGGTCGCATTATCGGTGAGTCAATTCCTGTAGTCCAGATTGAACGCGATCTAACACCAATGCCAGACCGCAGCAACAATGACCATGAACTCCCCGGAGTCCCTCGCCGCCCTCTACGAACTGGCCAGCACTAACCCCGACAAACAAGTCGAGACCGCCGAGCTTATGCGCGAAGTCGGTCTGAAATGCATTAGTTTTAACGGCATCCCACGCACCATAAACTGCCTCAACGCCTTCAGAGCCAGCCTCCCAGATTCAGTCGGCAGTCAGCTCTCCCGCATCCCCACCCGCGCCCCAACCCCGGAGAACATCACCGCGATCAGTGAGCGCGGCCAGGCACTCTGGGATTCTATCTACCGGCCATTCGAGAAGAAACTATTCAATAAATTGGCCGACTCACACCCCGACCTACCGGTGCACATCCTGCACAGCAACTACGGTGCCCTGTTGTCTGATCCGGAGCGTAGCACTGGCGCCTCTGCTGGGCGCATTCTGACGTCTATTGTTGCTGTCGCGTGTCTGCGCGCTCAATCGGGTGTTGGTCCCCAGGTCACTTCGCATGTGTTTGGGTTGCGGAAGGCGATTGAGGATGGGTCGTGGGTGAACGATGTTGAGGGGGAAGAGGCTGCGCGGTGGTTGGCTAGTGATGAGGGGAATACTTGGATTTTGAATAGCGTTGATGCTATCGTTGAGGCTATTAGTCAGGGTGCCGGGTCGAACTTTGCTCCTACGCGTGCGAAGCTGTAAATTTATAGAGATTATATATATCATATATGTTCAATACTATTGGTTCGCTCTGAGAGTGGAAGAGTCAAGGACTCTTTATCGAGTATGTATTTAGTGGGTTCATCCGAGCGGGCGAGGCGACCATACACCTGCGGTCGTTCTGCTTCGGGCAGGAAATTGATTGGAGATCAAGCTGCATGTCTGTCCAACGAATACTCATGGGTGTTCGGCGCCTTAGTAAAATAATCAGGCAACATGAGACGTCCTGGTAGTTTTCGCGGAAGTAAAGCCCACACAGGGGTTCGTTTTAACAACGTGCTCATCAGAATCCCCGCACCAAGATGCCGTGAGTTGGCCTCACAATGCGACTTGCAGACGATTCCACCAATCGCCGTGATATTTCCATGACTGCGCAGCGTAAGCTGCATAACTAAGTCAGAAGATACCACTGTCACCAATTCAATTGTTTTATCACATAAATTAGAAGACCCGTTCACTCCGCTCGTGCATACCCTACGTGTTAGTGGCGCGAAATAAGTGAAGCTGCCATAAACACTTAAGCCCATCATGCCAGTTCAATTTGTTGTCGGGAAATGGCACCTGCGGTTCGCGAGTTTACCCAGACCCTGATTGAGGCGGACACAACATTTGTGAAAGTCATCACCTTGGGGAATACCAGACCGTGGCCAACGTTGAATTTGGTTACATGGACAGCGACGACTCCATTCACGACTGTCATCCACGTGGTCAACACAGCAGAAACTCCTACACCCGAGCAAACCCATTCGGACACAAGCAGCAGACTATCAGATGGAAACAAAGGCGCAATAGCGGGGTCTATCCTCGGTGCTGTGGTCTTTCTACTGCTCTTATATTATCTTTATATATGTCATGTGCAGTCGTGGGCGTTGACTCGACGGTCGCGCAAAGTTCCAGTTGATGCGAAAGATCCTACGCCGCCTCCTGATCCCGATCCTGTCCCTGCTGACGAGAAACCGACGAGGAAAAGGAAGACTGTTACCATATCGTCTGATCTTCCGCGATATTTTCGTCGATACTCGCGCTCGAAAGATGACAAGTCGTATATCTCTCCTCTTGTGAGGATATCGACGGAAATGAACCTGAGAACTAGGCTCCAGACAAGAGAAGGGAGATTAGGACAACCGGTTCGGTTCATGATTCGATCGCGGGAGAAACAGAAACCAAGGAAGAAGCGTCGGAGATCTCATAGACGTCGAAGCAAACGGAAATCTTCGAAGATTGATGAGATGAATTGATGGGAGGGTCGATATGGAGTGTTTGAGAGTGACAGGTTATTTTCATCCATGTCAGTGTCTATGTACATTAATTTATACCTACAATATTCGTATAACACTCTATTCGTATAACACCCCCCCTGGATCCAAACAGATAAGCTCCAACCAGTCAATGTCTCGGGAATCAACACGGCGAGTGGAGTCTCCTTTCGGTGTCTCGGAGACTTTTCTTGTCGGATACGAAAACGCATTCGGCAACATGGCCGGACAAGCCGTCCCATCAATTCAACTTCATTCTCCATTCAAAGCCTCGGCTATTACTATATTAGGCAACTTTCTAGAAACAAAATATCTGATCAGCCATCTTCCCGACCACCCCTGGCTTAGAAAAGCCTAACGCAACCAAATTCTTCTTAGTGGCATTCACCATTCCGGGCGGCCCACATAGCATGACCTTCGTGTCTGGTGATGGCGCAGGGAGCTGCTCCGCCAGAACAGCCTGGTCCACGTATCCCGATCCATAGGTCCAGCCCTCGGGCGCAGAATCCAGCATATACCACAGCTTGAAGTTCTTGGGGTACTGACGCGCGAAGCGTTCAAGCTCCTCGCGCAAGAGAATGTCAGACTCGCTTCGGTTCGCGTAGATCAGACTAACTTCCGTCGTGTCGGTGTCGTTCTCGCAGATCGCCCGGATAAGCTGGTACATAGGTGTGATACCTGTGCCGCCGGCCACCATACCGATCTTGCGACAAAGACCCTTTGTGTAACGCATTGAGCCTTTGGGACCGCGGAATTCGACTTCATCGCCCACGGTTAAGCCGGCCAGATATTTCCCGCTCAATAGACCGTCCGGGTAGCATTTGATGACGAGTTCAATGCGGCCCTGGTCGACGTTGTTGGAGGTAGGGGTGTATGAGCGAGTGACGGTCGTTCCATCGACAACGGCTCTGATGGCGACGTGTTGGCCAATGGGTAGACCTAACACACCTGTGGCAGTTGGCAGGGCAAAGACGAAACGGTAGACGTTCGTTGCAAGTTCAGTCTTTTCAACGAGTGGCAGGCGTTGATATTGTTGCGGCTCGAGGAACCCGCGTGTCAGATGCGGATCGACACGAATCACGTTCTTGGACTTCATATGAGGGGGGAAACGCATGAATCCAGAGTCGATCTTGGTGAATCTGCTGGCCTGGCGCGCTACCATTACTCCCACGGCCGTGGAGATTGCAGAAGCGGCTAAAAAGCCGTTGACGAACCCTCCATGGGGTAGTCGTAGGTTCTTCAATTGGGGAGGGATCAATTGGAAGATGGCTGCCAGGCCGTTTGTGAGATTGTTGTTTTGGGTGCAGATATAGAAGACTGGGACTAGTCCACCCAGAGCACAAGCGATCGTTTTGATAGTCGATGATGAGGAGGAACTGGCCTCTGCAGGTGCTTTTTGGGAGACAACACGCACTGCCTTCGGCTGGACGTACTGCTGAGCATCCTTCAAAGTGCCCACCAGGAATGGCTGCATGATCTCACGGGCATCTTCAGAATGCCCAACATCCTCATAGGCTGCTGTGGCATCAGTGCCAGCTACCTCGATGAGAGCATCTGCACCACCTGGGTGATCTTGCAGATATTTTGTGAGTTCAAAGACTGTTGCGATGTTAGCACCGTCTTTTGATTATTTTAAAAAGGTTATTACCTTGTCCGTGGATGACCATCCAGGTATCATCTTTGGTGTTGTGTGCCACCACATCTTTCAATGTATACTCTGGCAGCTCAACATCTGCCTTCCACTCAGCCTTTAACTCTTTTGTTTCTGGAACGGACATTGTGCATGAATGATTTTGCGAAAAAAGAAATCAAAAGGACGGAGTCTTAATTTAATATCACGAAAAAGTACTCCGTCCTGGAACATTGAATTGTCGTAATAGCCCACTTAGCACTTCCGATATGTACATAAAACCAGCCTACCAGCAAGCAGAGATTCAAAATGCCTCGGCATCTTGAAGAAAAAATTAAATTAAAAATGCTCTATCTTGTCGGTGGGGCCGTCTGAGACGGCACTTTTCGCGCCGGTGCCGTCGGCCACAGCCCGAAACAACGTCCACTCTAATATTCTTTTGCAATCCTGATGTTAATTGTGGATCTTAATCAGGAAGGATTTTGAACCGAGGCTCGCAGAGATAGTTATGCATTCTTCTATTATGAAATGAAAAAAAAAATTTGGACGCGTTTTCATGAATAGTGGAGTCAACTATATAATTTCAAATGGCTCAGGCTCAGATAATTAGATTCTTATAAATGTGAGCAGGCCCTTCACCTGGGCAAGAGAGGAAGACCACGTTATTATTTTTATTCCCATTGCACGATGGTTGTCAAACATTTCTATCTGTTGGGCGAGGCTATCACCTCAGCTCGCCAAATTGAGGTAGAGACAACAGTCGACTACCAAGGACTTCAGCTTCTCATTGCTGGACAATTTGCCATCGTTGAGCCAAATGGTATGTTCTTATCTTATTGTCTCTTGTATCATTCTAACTCTCACGCTAGGCATCGGATTCCAGTCAGAGGACTCGATGTTGTCCACTCCCTCGGAGATCCTCGTCAATGAAGAGCCTATTGCTATCTCAATAGATGGAAAGGCAGTACGGGAGATCCCCGGTCCTACGGGACTGCCATTCGTCGGAAACTACTTCGAGGTTTACCCCGACCACCTAGGAAACCACCAGCGTCTCTTTGACCAATATGGACCCATCATTCAAACCACCAACATGGGCCGGACAGTCTACCACACCAATGACCCCGAGCTATCGGCCATCGTTTTCTCCGAGTCTGATTTCTTTACGAAGAGAATAAACAAGGCACACCCTTTGCACCCGATCAAGAACCAACAGGCCGGCGTGTTTTTGGGCGACACAGATACACCCGAATGGCGCGCGGCACACAAATTCCTCCCGCCAGCGCTGGGACCGAAAGCGGTGCGCCACTACGCACCCACTATGCAAGAGACCGTCGAGGATGCATTCAGTGTGTTCGACGAGCTAGACGAGCGCGGCGAGGCGTGGAACGTCTACCCGTATATGCTTAAGCTCGGTGCGCAGGCCGTGGGCAAGTTGGTTCTCGGTATGGATTTCAAGCATTTCTCCGCCGTGGATGCGCCGCCACATGAGCTTGTCTACCGAATTGCCGAGTCATTGGAGCTGAACAAGAAGGTGACCGCCCGTGGTGATTGGTATGCTAAGTTGCCTTTCGGTGACCCGCAACGCCTACGGGATGCGCGCCATCGTATTTTTGAGATGGTGAACGAGTCAGTTCAAAATGCTTCTCGGAATGGTATCGAGGATCTCCCCTTGCAGGATGCTGCATTGAAGGCCTCTAACATGATCGGTAAGTGCAATGACTAGAAATTGGAAAGCTTGAGCTGACAGCTAGGTAGATTATATTATTCGCGCTACCGATAACAAGGGCGAGAAATTGCCTAAGACAAGTTTGATGGAAGCACTAGTAGTAGCCACTGGCGCTGGGTTCACAACTACTAGCTCATTGCTGTCGTGGCTGCTTTATTCGCTAGTCAACTACCCCGGGATGCAGGAGAGACTCCTACAGGAATTGATTGACAACGACATCGACGCCGATACCCCAATGACTGCAAATCTGACGGACCGTCTGACATTCTTGGACAAGTTCATCAAAGAAACCCAGCGCCGTCATAACCCCTCATACCAGCCTGCGCGCACAGCCAAGGTCGACATGATTCTTCCGGGTGGATATAAGCTCCCCGAAGACTCTATCATCATCCCTGCCCTTCACCACATACACAACAACCCAGCGGTCTGGTCTAACCCAGCACGATTTGACCCAGATCGTTGGGATACGGCGGAAGTCAAGAACCGTCATAAGACTGCGTATATTCCCTTCGCTGCTGGACCGCGTATGTGCATTGGGTTCAGCTTTGCCTTGCAGGAAGTCAAAGTGTTCTTGCCCAAGTTGTTGTACCGGTATAAGTTCACAAAAGAGAATGATGGACCAGTCGAGTATGATCCCATGTTCCAGTTGATTCGTCCTACCAACTTGTACGTGCGTGCGGAACGACGAGTGAAATGGCCTCCCAAGACCGAGCAGTAATTGAGGAGAGAAAGAGAACACGACTTGTGAGAATATTTGTACATAATATATATATCTATGTATTTTCTATATTCCAAAGAAGAGATAGTATACTTCCAAGGTTTCTTCAGTTCTCCCAAAAAAGCTTAGCCCCGGCCCGAACCCCGAGTCCGAGGTCGGAGTTAAAAAGGTGATTGGCCTTTCAACCTCCAAGGTTGTTTCTTCCTTCAACCCATCTGATAATCCGATAATGGAGAATCAATCGCGACCAGCGCGTTATATGGTCCACGCCCTCGAAGAGCTGGGCCTAACCACCATGTGGCGGTCGTCGCTCGACGTGAAGCTTCTCTGCGCGCAGCGCTTCGTGCGCCTCTTCGCGTACGGCGGCTCGACCTTGATTCTGGCATCGTATCTGTCGGCCATGGGGATTTCAGATGATCGCATTGGTTTGTTTATGACTCTCACGTTGGTCGGAGATGTGGTGATTAGCTTCTTCCTCACTTTGTTCGCTGATTCTATGGGTCGCAAGGCGGTGTTGTCGCTCGGATCAATCCTCATGGCTTGCAGCGGAGTCGTTTTCGCGCTGTTCGGAAATTTTTGGATTTTACTCGCAGCTGCAGTATTTGGTGTCATTAGTCCGAGGTTTGTATCCATATTTCCTTCTTGCTTGCTCTTATTTGTATCTGAGCTGATTTTATTAGTGGAAATGAAATTGGCCCGTTCCGCGCTGTGGAAGAATCCACTTTGGCTCATCTCACACCACATGAGCTTCTGAGTGATGTCTTTGCTTGGTATTCCTTGATTGGTACTGCTGGCTCGGCCTTGGGCATGCTTGTTTGTGGCTGGATCATCAATTCTCTTGAGTCAATTCACGGATGGGCCTTTATTCCCGCCTGTCGCATCATTTTCTTCGTCTATGCTGGCGTTGGTGTCGTTAAGCTAATCTTTACTTTGGGTCTGAGTGGAAAAGTCGAGATACAGAAAGAGGAGCCGCAGGAGCAGAGCTCTGAGACTCGACCGCTGCTGGCAGAACCAGTCGAACAGGATGTCGAGCCGGTCCCGAAGAAGAAGGGACTCTTCGCGTCTATCGAAAAGGACCTGTGGTCGCT
Organism: Penicillium thymicola; assembly: GCA_030142185.1. NCBI lineage: Eukaryota > Fungi > Ascomycota > Eurotiomycetes > Eurotiales > Aspergillaceae > Penicillium > Penicillium thymicola. The sequence goes on from LACB01000418.1 coordinate 14,566, forward strand.
GGTTATCCGTCTCTTCATTCTGTTTGGAGTGGACTCGTTTGCGTCTGGATTGGCTTCACTGTGAGTGGGATCCCAATTATTTTCAGCTACAATTTCTAATTATAATCTGTTAGGTCCTGGATGACCTACTTCTTCAAGGGCAAGTTCAATCTGCCTGAAGGTGAACTTGGCAGTATCTTCTTCACCACAAACATCATCTCCGCGGCATCCATGCTGGTCGCCTCGTCCCTTGCCAAACGAATTGGTAATATCAAGGTAAGACATTCTTCTTATTTGGGCGACTGAGCGACTTCTAACCTTTTGACAGACTATGGTATTCACTCATCTGCCGTCGGCGATCTGCCTGGCTCTCATCTCCGTCCCAAATAGCTTGCCTCTGGCACTGACCTTCTTGGTTCTGCGAGCCTGCTCCCAGAACATGGATGTGGCGCCTCGCTCCGCTTTCCTTGCTGCGGCTCTGCCGGCAGGCAAGCGCACTGCTGTCATGGGCGCGGTGAACGTTGTGAAAACTACTGCCCAGAGCATGGGTCCCCTGTTGACGGGTATTTTGTCGCGCAATGGCCATTTCGGCGTGTCCTTCATGATTGCTGGATGCTTGAAAGTGACCTATGATCTTGGCATGTTGTTCAGCTTTGCTGGCAAGGAAGCTGCTCGTCGGAAGCAGGCTGCTCAAGATGCCGACGAAGAGACAAATTAGAATATTAACTTGTGAATCATGGGTGCGGTTTGTTGTTAAATTTGTTACACCCATTGCAGGAAGTTCCGTAGAGAAACTTGCTGTTGTATAGTCTGATGTGTGTCTACAATTGACACAAAATAACATTTCGTTTGGTCAGTAGACCGGAATACACCGAAAAAAAAAATCTTCGCTTCGGCCATACCCACGGAAGCTTTTTATCTACCCTACTTTTGAGTTGAGTTCCAAGCACAAGGAATATCGAAGCTAACCTTCAGTTACCACTTTATTAGTACAAGGGGCTGGGAATCGAGCAATTTTCAAATATAACAGTTGACTTTTTTATTTATCTCGTATACACAAATGATTCCAACTCATCAAACATAAACAAAACGCTCAGATATATAACCAAAGACCAACTCTTAAACAAAACGAGCAGCTCGGTTTCGCAAAATAGACAAACGGCGACGAGACATCACAGTGCGATTGCCCGGAGCAGTGCCATTATGATGCAGCGTAACATTCGAGTGGGCGGCATGGTGCTTGCCAGAGACGATATGCGAAGTCTTATTCTTCAACAACTCCATCGTCTGATGAACAATCCGGTCGCTCTCCGCATGACCGGCATTATTAACACGACCCTCCTGCACAGGCTCACGCTCGTTCTGCGTAACTTGTGACGAACGCGAAGAATCCGAACTCGACTCGGGCGTCTGGATATTCCTGATATCCTCAATGGTAGTCTGTTTCTTCGGGCGCACAGGCGCATCAGGCTGGGCAGTAGGCATTGACTGCTTGGTATTGGCCTGTTTGTTCTCCTGTGCGGGAATATTCTCATCATGGAGGGGACTATCGCTATCGCAAACCAGATTCACCCAGACCTGGCTGTAAGCGACGAGCTGGCGGGGCTCGCACTGGCTGACTTCAACGCCATTTCTAATCTCTTTGCTGATTAGGGGCGGGTCGATGCAGCCCGGGACCTCGTGGACGGTGATGTTGCAGCCGCTACCGCCTTGTAGGAAAGGGAGGTCGTGGTTATGGGAAAGGAGCTCTGCGTCGACGGATATAGCGCTGACGAGGTTGTGTTCGTAGGAGGGGACGGCGAAGTTTTTGCAGCTGTCTATGGTGATATCTTGGGATGGGCCGGATACTTGGTAGTTTTCGTATGTGTCGAGATTGGTGAATGGTTCGCCGGGGCAGTTTGGGTAGAAGTGTGTCCAGACGCGGGCGATGCTTTGGGCGTGGACTGTGCTTGATAGCAGGGATAGGGAGATGAATGATGTGGTGAGGGAATGCATGGTTGATGGGATTTTGATATCCTCAAAAGTTATATAATTTTTGATAATCAGATAGAACTGCGTGATTGCAAAACATAGGAAGCAAGACACTCATCTACTCTTATATACATAGTATGCTCTATCATTTTTCTCATTCCATGATTGCTGTATCGCGGTAATGGGTTGGCGGGGAAGAATGACTGGAATGATTATGACGCTGAACGTGAAACGCGTTTGAAATTCAGATCGAACTTCTGCGTCATACTCAGGGGCTGGCAAGTGTCATAAAATCCTATCTTCTCTTAATCGGCTGTCTGATCGCACATTCCAGTCCCAAAGAGTCCATACGATGTCGATCTAGGCGTGCGTGGTATGTGGGTGCTCTATATACATTCCAACGAACGGCTATTCGCCTCTTAAAAGGCTTGGAAATGCTTGGTAACCAATGAATACTGTCATACTATTCGTCCATTTTACGAGATGGCGGGTCAAAGAATAATTGGTGACATTGATGTATGAGGTTGGCGGTGATCATTCCTCGAACATTTTATTGGTGACAACTTCGCTTCTTGATACTACTAGATAAAACCGCTTGCTACCATGTATAGACATTATTACTATGACATTAAATTTAAACAAGATTTCATGTCTATGAAGGATGGTGTAGTTTGATTATATTGAGATTGTACAAAAGCGTCGCTTAAGGAGACTTATCGCTAGACCTACCAAAAGGCGAAAATCAGAGTCTATTTACAAACCCAGCTTGAAACCACCCCAGCTGGGAGTGGTAAAAACTCCAGCGGGATCGTAAGCAGACCTGGTCTTTCTCATGCGAGCGACGTCCTCACTGGGGAAACCCATATAGACGAATTCGGAAGCAAGCCCCAGCTTTTTGTTGATACCGTAAGGTGCTCAGTCAATTGGCGAGACCAAGCTTCCATGCGAATATCGCCCAGGGCTAGGTCCCAGCCGGTACTGAGTCGCCAAACCGTACAACAACGGTAAGTATAAGAAGCGAGACTGAAGCAACTTTTGAGAGACTTACTAATAAGAGGTTCTTCTTCGAGACCCCAGACGTTGCCAACACCGTTGGTCTTGGCCACGCGGACTGAAGTCGGGGGAAATAACATTCGTAACAAAAGTCGGATAAAGGCCCTGAACATCGGCGATCTTGTCAACTGCGGCTTTCCAAGCACTGTATATCGAATAAAGAACCTTGGCGTCGGGCTTCATTGTCTTGTGGTAGGTAGATAACTGGCAGATCCTGCCTTCCATAGCAATCAACTCTCCCCCTCCCTTACGTTCTGGCTCCTACAATCCAGTAGACGCGTAACAGAAAGATCTGCCCGGATATCCCAGTAGTTATCGACGGTCTGGGTCGTGTAGTTTGCCGAGCCAGGAAGGAGCACATTCTTTTGGCATGGAGTGGGAAAGCTTCATGCAAGCACATGAAGCTCCCTTGGGAACTTGAAGAGTTCCGGAAGAAGTGGGGAGGAAGCCCGTTACTGTCGCCGAAGCGCTCGAGCTCACATTGGCATACGCAAGACCCGAAAGGGACAATCCGGCAAAGGGAAGGAGAAGCTGCATTTTGATTGTTGCAGAATCAAACCTGTGGTCTATGCTTCTCAGATAACGATCCATTCTTATAGAAGTTTGAGATTCTTCTGTCTCCTGTTCCATGGAATCTGTGCCCAGGGTGCTTCCACTGTAGTCTAAATCTACCGTGAAATCAACTCCTTTTTTGAGTATTCACCACGATGACCACGGTAAAGGCTCGGTTTCGGATCAACATTTTAGGTCCTCCTAATATGTTCACTCCATTTGAACAAGGCTGAGTTGTCTTCAGGCAGAACAATTCATGTGTATCATAGATGATCTAGGCATCTAGATAATTTTAAGCTTATTACCTTCATCGAACAAGACTTACAGGTACACCGACGAAGGGGATACCTGGACGGTTGAAAAACCTGAACCCGAATACGGACCGCTAAAGGTACGAATCCGAACCTTATGACCAATCAGAGGTCAGAACTCTACTCTAATTCGAGATTCGTGTTCGGATAGCTTTACGCCCAGCCACAGTCTGGACCTATGCCCAAAATAAGCTTCTAGGAACAAGGCAGTCTACATTTCCTCGGATTCCAACCCGAGTACGTGAACCCACCAAAATAGATTTTCAGGCTCAGAACTAGATCTTGTAGAAAAGTTGGATGCAATGGTTAAGTAGATATAAAAAACGTTCGTCAATCTCTACGTGGAGTTTATTAATTCAATCAACATAGCCTTCAGTTTGGATACTATCCTTACTTATTTTTTTTAATTTTTTTTTCAACAGCTTCTTCCCTTTTACTCAATTCAAGCAACCGAAGCCATGACCGACGACTCTACATATACCCTCTACAACTATGACCCGTCGGGAGTTGCGGCTATCATCTTCGTCGCTCTCTTCGGATTAACTACTCGTACACATTTTCCAAATGATCCGGAGTCGATTATGGTTCTTCATTCCTTTCATTATCGGAGGAATATGTAAGTATATACCCCATCCAGGAACGAAGGTCTAAAAGCTAACTTGCTTATAGTTGAGGCTGTCGGCTATGTCGGTCGCTATCTTAACTCGCGAGAATCCCCCGATTGGACAACAGTCCCATATATCATGCAATCACTCTTGCTCCTTATCGCACCAGCATTCTTCGCCGCATCTATCTACATGATACTGGGCCGCTCAATCACTTCCACCGGCCACGACCAGCTCTCTCTCATCCAAGTCAAATGGCTGACCAAAATCTTTGTCTGCGGCGAGGTGATCTCTTTTCTCGCTCAGTGTACTGGTGGTGGTTTCCTTTCTTCCACAAAGAGCCAGTCCAAGATTACTCTCGGACAAAACATCATTATTGTCGGTCTTTTCATCCAAATTGCCTTCTTCGGATTTTTCGTCGTGACTGCTGGTGTGTTCCATTATCGGCTTTCGAAGTGTAATGATTGCGATCCCAAGTCTGCTATCGCGGTGCCCTGGATGAAGTGCTTATATGTCCTATACACGGCTAGTCTGTTCATCATGGCTCGGTCTATCTCCCGTGCCGTTGAGTATATTACCGGTACAAATGGTCCACTTATGTCGACGGAGGTGTATCTATATGTCTTTGATGCTGCTCTGATGTTCTTGACTATGATCACCTTCAACATCTTCTCGCCGAAGTCATTGGTGACTCCCCGGTCGGCTATACGTGATATTGAGTCTCCGCGGAGTGGCAAGAACCTACTCGAAATGAGAAGTCATGCCTAAAAGACGAACATGAGGTTAAAAATATTGGAGTCTTGGAAGCGAAACGGGCAGTATTATGGGATATTTTTAGGTTAACGCTTGTTTTGTGGGTCGGATTGGACATGAATTGCTGTCTCACATTTACAGTCAGTACCCATAAGTCCCACCTAGCGCACCGCCAATATATCATTATACCGCCTACCTAAAACGTGTAGTATCCAATGAATATAATCTCCATAAAATAGCATGCAAAGCTGATTTTTCGCGAACAAGTTGGTGTGTTCTTCATTTCTAAAACTCTGAAACAAATGCTTTTATTCTGTGTTATTTGTGATATTATAATGTAAAGATAAAAATAATATAGTTATGCTTTTTTTAACTGGCAAAATATTATATAATCAGTAAGATGTGGGGCTGAGAGTGCAAAAACTTATGTCCAGTCACTGTATCTAGTTAGGTAACCCTGTTGTACATATGTACCGGATAATGCCTGGAACTCGAGACCTTTCCCTTTCCGTATTAGTGCTCACCTCTTGCCGCTTTTTGATCACTGAGTAAAACTGAGCACGTCCCTGAGTACCCCAATTTGATCACGGATCATTACATAATCAGCGTGATCTGCTCACTGAGCATCACCTGATCATCCCCTGAGCACCCTGATCCACTTACTGATCATCATCTGAGCACTCTGATTTGCTCACTGAGTGCTCACTGAGTGTAGGGATGAGCGGCCTGAGTAAACTACATCAATAAAATGCGACACGCTAATCCCATCACGTGCAACACTTCCCATTTAGATCGGCCATCAAAAAAGGACGGGCGCGGTCAACGTTGGCCGTTCGTCCTAGCGGTCTCGATCCTATCCAAGTAAAAAATCTCACAGTGGGGCTATTCAATTGACCACCATTTTACCATTTTAGCCTATGCTCCTAGGAATACCCCTCGGAATACTTCGCTTACCAGCCCGGCTATCCCCTAATCGGGCTTTGGACTACTACCAGGGCAAGGGCGATTGGATAGATTTCCTTAAAGATCTAGAACCCTTCCCTGTATCAAGGCAGCTAGAGGAATCAGTGTTTAGCAGGTGACGATGATGAACTAATTCTCTCGCCAATGAGCGCACAGGCCGAAGGCTTTCGTGCTATTGCTAAGTAATCTGTAAGCCAAGGACAAGCAATCCACAGTAATACGCCGATGGTGCTCCTAGGAGCCCGCGGGGCGTTCCCAGGAGCCTACTAAGGTGTTCTAAGGGCCCCATAGCTATGTCATTCGAATCCTAGGAACTCTAAATATCGGCCCCTCCCCCTTAGTATATCTGCCTAAAGTGATGCTATTTCAAAAGGGATATATATTTAGTCAGTTGCTCCAAAAACAAAGGTCTTCATCATTTCTCTGCCTCCAAACTACTTAGCCAAACAAAAAGACTGCTTTTGAATATACCACAGTGAGTTCAGCCTTCATTCACTCATTCTGTATCAACTAACCGTGCTCCAGATTGGTATTTCTTTCGCTCACGATTTTCCAACCAATCAACATTACTGGGCCTACTACCCACACAAAAGCTCGCAGCGGAGCATCTATGCCCTTTAGAAAAACTCAAAGTTACTCAAAGCTACCAAAAGTACAACTAAGGCTTTAACAACAGTACTATGCCATCGATCGTCTTTCATTGACACTACTTCAGGGAGGCTGTCATCAGTATTAGGTTAATCGGAACCTAGCAGGCTCAGTCATAAAGTCCAATATCATCTTCGGTCAGCAACCCGGGGCAACGGAGATGTAGGTATTGGATTCCAGGACACTCTCAGAGAATGGACTGAACGCTCGGCCAACGGTACTATGCACGAACTGGACTGAGATCGTCCTGATTCCTTTGGGGGCATAAAAGTGCGACTCATGACAGAACGGTTGCACACGGTTGGAAATATTATATATACGACGATAGAACTCTCTGCATCGTATGTAAAGTTCGGAGCTCTCAACCTTGAAACATTCGGCTGACTGATCCACTACTAGACATGCCGTTTATCTCACCTCAAGGATTAACTCAGACTGTTCATAGGTTTCCAACCCGTCGGTATTCCAAGTTTGTCCCTACCCAATTGTTTCATTCAAACAAAGCCTTATGTGACATTATTATGCAGATTCCTCCGATGCCGCAGAGGACAATGACGGTTTGCCTACAATGGGAAATTATCCCAAAGGCCCGAATGAAAGATTTAGTGGGCTCCATTCTTGTACGATGGTGTATTTACCGAGAGACTACGCATGGATCCTGTGGCTGACTGGATTAAGTAACATGACCTTCCTTGAGATCTGTTCCCTCCGATCCGTGCTTGAACCCCTCAGTTGAATTCCACCTACCTACTAAAATCCACTTATGTTTACATAAGCTCTGTCTTTTCTTCTTCCTAGACGCAGGGACGCTTTCAAGTCTCGTGTGCTTCAGTTGACTGAGACATACCAACATTGACCCTCCTACACTTTAAGTTCGCCAACTGGCTCAAAAGTATGGCCCCAGAGGTCCATGAACTTGGTCGATTAAAAGAAGAGGATGTACGTGGCTTTTAGTCTTGTATGAAGGGGAGCTTGAGAATTTGCAGGGCTCCTGTAGCTGACTGAATTCAGAAGGTCCACTGATAACCGAGAGAAAACAGATCCTTGCTTAATCCCCCGGTCTTATTACATGTACTAAGCCCCAATTTTAATGCGCGAGCTCTTCTTACCATTTCCCCAGACGCGAAGACAAAGTCAGTTCTCGTGTGCTTCCCGCGATTGAGTTAAACCAACAATGGGCCCTTCCAAGCAACCGGCCTGATGATGATGCCCGTTTTTCTCAACCAATTCCCAAAACCCGATATAGACCAATGGCTGTGAGATACCTGAGACTTTCCCTCAAAGCTGGTCTAAACCGATACTCTATTTAGGTGAGATTTATATGGTCCAAAGTTTCGGAAACCTAGAAGGCTCCAGGTGAAGTGTTACACCCGAAAGAGAGCGCTTGAAAACGCTATGAATACACTTGAAAATAAACTCCCGCACCTCCCATCACTATTGAGCTGGTACAGTAGAATTATTATATATTATCGTCTATGTCACGATTATCAAGAGCTTCCCCTGCCAGTCTTTAGTCTGTATCATTCCACCCTGACTTATAGGCATCCTTTTGCCACCCCTGGCTCCAAATTACCGGACCATGCTTCTTCCTGTCGTAGGACCTGAAGTCCTTTAATCAAGAGTCAAGATATTCGACAAAACAGGAAGAGCTCGTCTATTGGAGCGAAGATGCGGCATTCTGGTTTGTTAATCTATTGAAAAGGTCTCATTCAACCCGCTGCGCCTCGACTTCCCAGCTTCGTATTGCAGACACGGAAGTCAACATACCGGTTAATTATCTTATTATATTGCCTATGTTTGCCAGGTCGATGCTGTTGGACTACACATGACAGGCTTAGTAATTGATGTTATTCAAGGGTCTGCACGACCAAAGCCACATCAACAAAATAAATTCTTCACTATCTTTAGAAGGAACGAGCTCATTAAAAAACCAGGTGGACTTCATCTTGTATCCCGCCAGAATGATTAACCGACCTTCTTTGAAATACTACAATAAGGACGAATATTCTTGGAACAGCAAATCGGTATATATATGGGAAAGGCGCGACAGCCTACTTCCATATACGTGGCTTATATCTGAAGATACATTAGACCTTAGAAAATCAAATTTGCGGAAAGTGCAATCACAACTTGAGACTCGATTGATGATAGCTTGGCAGTATGTAGTCCGGCCATTTCGGTAATCAGCTTAGTCAAGGGATGTTCTGGGCTCGTATTCGATACAATTGCTCATTATCTACCGATGTAAGGTAATTACAGGGTTTACGTCCAGCCTGCACAGCCACCGCTTTGAGACAGATAAGCCACAATACTAGTGACATCTGTAATTTCAGAGATACGTGAAACAGGCACGGTTTTGTATGGTACCATGACCGTATGGTGCCATAGAAACTTATATTCCTTTTGGCCTATCCTATCTATTATAAACCATGTGATTTCACTTAAACGCTTCATCGAATGAATACCGACTCATGAAACTGTCTTGGACTGAATCTTGCTTCTGAGGGCTATTCTGACTTTTCAGAGGCCGGTCACTTATCTGAGGACTCATCCGGAGTATCCTAGGGATAAGAGAGTTGGTTGCTCCTGGGAACGTTTAAACTGAAGGCTATGCCTTTGATGAGGCCCAGAGATCTGGCAGATTCTCTTGGGATAGCGGGAATGTGATGGTCCTTCAGCAAAGCCCCGAGGTCGTTTGAATATTTGTTAATGCGACCACGTACACCCCGCTTTGCTACCGGTCGACTGCACATCCTGGTCATCCTCAGGATCTCAGAACTCCTCGAAATCATGGTAGATCAAACATATCAGCTTTGCGTCTGGAAGAAGAATTGTTCGTTAGAAGCTTGGCCTCTGTTGCCCAAAAATGCGTAAATCCCCAGCATAACCCGATGATTCAGCAAAATAAGAAACGGTTATTTACGCTAGTCATAGTCAATACAATC